>JAGFZM010003315.1:0-7500 GCA_017657215.1 Limnothrissa miodon
AAATTTTTTACAAGGACACGTTCTATGAGTAGATACAACACGGTGAAAACATGTCTTGCCGGTGGCTATTTCATTTAAAGAGGCACTCAGTAAGTTTATGCGGCCATTTTTGTGGTCATAAAATCACTTAGAAATTATTTTTTCTGTTAGACTGGTCTGTTGTGTAGCAAACGGCGATTGAGCGCACCGCTGTACAGCCCTGTATAGTGAATACGGAACTTGGAACTTCTGAGGGAGTGTACACTACAGCAATACAGTTAACTGTACAGAGTTCCCCCTACAGGTTTGTGGCGTTTAATGCAGGGTTAAAAAACAGACTTACTGAGTGCCTCTTTAAATTACCGGTAAATGCATAGGATTGATCCAATCCATCATAGCTTTAGAAGAAGCTCTGAAGTGATTTTCGATTGGAATTTTATCGCACTTCTTTGTTATGTCATCATCGTCATGGGAATGAGATGCCATGTTTGAACAAAGAATATATTACAAATGAGCCCGCGAGTTAGTAAGAATTCAACAACAACAGGAATCACATGTTTATTGATTGATTGGTTGAATAAATAAAAATGTTTTTGGAGTTTAAATTTTGGCTTTCTAAAATTCTTTATACTGTAGATGAACGTGGGGGTGGTGGGAGGAGTTTTTAGTTAAATGGGTTTGCACATTTGACGTGCTGGTCACTTTAAGTGTTTGTAAGTCTACGAGCGTGCATTGTTGTTTTTCAGAATCAGTTTTTATTGGCCAAGTATACTTGTTCAAGGAATTTGACTCCGGTGGGTGTTATGCTCTCTAGACACGCAAGGACATCCATCACTATACATACATACAGTGCAAGAGGTACTATGGATACATAATGGGCATCAAGTCAATAGACAATATACAATAGACAATATACAATAGACTGCTATCAACATTTTTGGCAACATGTTGAGAGTCAGCTGTGTAGGCCTACATGTACATGTACACACCCTTAAAACAATCACGGGAGATAAAGCCAACCTGCGCATCTTTCCTGCACATCTTTTCTGAGATAATTAGGCTTTTGTGGACTCCTATTGTCACGCACACACACACACACACACACACACACACACACACGGACAGAGCCTAGTGCTAAGCCTGCCTGTTGCCTCTGTCCCCAGATCAGTGTGCGTTTGAGTGGGACGGCAGTGAGCACACCAGTGTGTGTGACACAACCTGACCTGGACCTGCACATCTGCAGCTACGAACGACTCTACCAACACTGCATCACTCTTCAAAGCAGGTGTGTGTGTGTGTGTGTGTGTGAGCAAGTTAGTTTGAGTGAGGGGGTGTGTGTTTACTATAAACCAACATTTATAGTAAAATGATTGATATGAAGCACACAATCTGTGAATACCACTACCCAATTACAGACACTGAATTGACAGAAAACTTAAGGGCCTACAACCAAAATAGACAAGTGGACTTGACGGTGTTCTTAATGAAATGCTTACAAACATGAGCCTCAGCTTCTGTTTGGCTATTATAAAACTGTTTCAATTTGGTCTGAGTGTTGGACACTTCTCAGACATCTGGAACGAAGGACTCATTACACCCTTTTTAAGAGTGGGGACAATTTGGACCTGAGTAACTACAGAGGCATCTACGTAAGCAGAATGTTAAATTTCCTTATTGAGCAGGATGCCTTGAGTCAAAGCCAAATAGGATTTTTACCAAACTGAAGAACTTTACACCATATTTTTACTCTACATACCCTTATTGATAAATATGTCAATCAGAATAAAACAAAAATAGTTGCTTTCTTTGTGGATTTTAAGAAGACCTTTGATTAAATTTGGCATGATGGCCTATTCGGTAAACTTATTGAAACTGGGGGGAAAGCATACAGCATAATAGAAACAATGTATTCCAACAACAAATGCACTATTAAAATTGGTAACAAGCAAAGAAAATTATTCACTCAAGAAAGTGGCAGGCAGACAGGGCTGCCCACTATCACCCACCCTCTTCAATATAAACTGGCAAAAAACTAGAGCAGTCAGCAGCACCTGGGGCCTCATGTACAAAGCTTGTGTACGCACAAAAAAGCTGCGTACGCCACTTCTCATGCAGACGGATGTACAAAAACTGCGGTCCTCCACACAAACTTCATGGCTGGCGTACGCACATTTCTGGTGCATATTGTCAGTTGGCGGCACATAGAGGCAATGCAGCGCAACAACATTATGTGTAGTCGCGGATAAGGCATTAAGTAACATTGCAGTATGCCGCTCGTTAGAAGTGGATTTGAACGTCGGAATGAGTGATCTTAAATGCACTTCAATTATGCTTTATGTTGAGACGCATAATGTAACAATGTGGATAAGTTAAACTTACGGTAAGCATATCAATGAAAAAATATACTGTCTACATTGCAGTAACCAAGACATGGGAAGCACCAGCAAGACGACCAGCAATATTATTTTCATTGATGACTGGTTTAAACATTCAGGACCATGCATGACATCTAGGCTAATTTCTCCTCACACATTTATCGTGGAATTTGTGACTGCAATATTATTAGTTGATAGGCTATTGGTGGAGTAGGCTACATAT
This sequence comes from Limnothrissa miodon, assembly GCA_017657215.1. Classification (NCBI taxonomy): domain Eukaryota; kingdom Metazoa; phylum Chordata; class Actinopteri; order Clupeiformes; family Clupeidae; genus Limnothrissa; species Limnothrissa miodon. The sequence goes on from JAGFZM010003315.1 coordinate 2,578, forward strand.
TGAACTCAATTGTTTATGAAATATTAAAACTGACTAAACATTTAAAACACAGAGGGAAATACAGCCTAATACTACTAGCGGGTATAAGCAAGTTCTTCAAATGCGTTCAGCTTCAATGCGATACTGCTAGGTCAAGTCGGAACCCCCCTCTGCTGGCGGGACCACGCAGACAATGACCTTGCATAGCTGTCACCCTTTGCCTAAGACGAGCTCCACGATTGCGGCTTGGCTGCCCGTGTAACCCACGTGGGCAACTATTTTCTTTTTACATCCACTTTTATATCGGACCATTTTTAGATCAGCGATAATTCTTTTATATTTTTGTCCTTCTTTTCTCCATTTTTCTTCTTCAAACGAGGGCAATATTATGGCTTGTTTTTACTAAGTAGAAAATTAAAAGTGGAGAAAATAGTCTTCGCCCATTAACGTATGTAATTGAGGGAGGAGAGAGGGTGGAGTGTATTGCTCGTGCATGTGCGCTGAATTCCACTGGAATTGGGATGCACAACGAGAATGTGCTTGAAAACCTGCTTACGCACAGATTGATACATCCAGATTTGTTTGTGCGTACACTTCTTTCCAGTTTTGTGGGTAGGCAAAGATTTGGTAGGAAATCCAAAGGTAACCATAAAAAAATTGTGCTTACCTTTGACTAAATATAAGCTCAACTGGCAAGTTCAACTTGGCTGTGAATGACTTGAAAGGGAAGGCAAGAAGGGCTTTTTATTGCATTAAAAATCTCTCCAATTAGAATCTGGCTCCAAATATTCAAATTGGTCATTGAACCTATTGGCAGTCAGGTGTGGGGACCTCTTATGCAGAGTGGATTTAAAAAATGGGGCAAACATCCAGTGGAAACCCTGCATACAGAGCTTTGGAAAAACATCCCCAAAGTGCAAAGGAAAACAATGCATACAGGGCTGAATCAGACAAATACCCCCTATAAACTAGAATAGAAAAAAGAAAAACTACACTGCGGCACACTACCTGTCCACAGTAACAAATACCAAACAGAGCAAAATCTTGGTGAATGTGTTGCATTTACATGTGTAATTGTATTTCCACTGTGTAATATGGTATAACTGTGGGTATTCCTTTAAGAAATTGGCCGCCGTGGTCCCTGTGACCGTTCACCCTAACTTACTTATGGGGGTGCGAGAGGAGTCTGGGTCCCCCAGGGTTTGAGGAAGTGCAGAGCGGTGTTTGAATGTATGGCGCCAGAGTGACTTCTGCAGCCTGGAATACTTTAGAAATAAGCTCCTTTGTTAGAATAACAGCGCTTAAAGACGTTAATATTAAGTGTCTGCTTCTTTGGGGAGTGGAGATAAGGTTTAACCAAAAATCACACTTATTGTCCGTGTCTGCGCGTATCTGTAAGGAGAAGACGCGCTGGATCTGTCCCTGCAGTGGATTATAACCTGGATCGGGTGAGATCTATGCTGATTTTTTTTTTCGCATGGTATACCATTGCTAGCGATCACTTTTTTTGCTCTTTTTGCCTTTTTGGTGTGGAATATATTTTTTGTCTTGCGTTGTCTCAGGAATAGCTCTGGCGGACTGCTTCTATTTCCTGATTGGAGTTTGGAACTGTTGTGCATTGCGGGACTGTTTGCCTTTAGGTCTGGACATTTAGTTTAACTTTAGTGGACTTGGGGAAAATTGGGTGCTACACAGGATTTTGGTGTCCGAATAATATACAGCACTATGCGCGACATTTAGTTGTTTTGTGTGTGGTGCATCTTTTCTGTCGTATTCAGCGCCGCCTGAATACATGGTGGTTTCTAATTATATCAGCTTTTGTTCTGTGCTTGGGTTATAGGCAACCTGCTTAGACGAGAAGCAATTGAGTGATTTGAAAATACTATTTAATATTTCTTTACTGGCCTCATTCCAAAAGAACCCCTTGTGTGTTTGTTTATTAACAAAAAAGTTTAAGGGGCTGAATGTTTAATATGGCGGCCCGTACGGGGATATGAATGTGTCTTTTGTAAGTTTATTCTGTTATGTATTTTGGTGATTTTTCATTACTATGGGGTGCCAGGGAGGACATAACTGAATAGGCTGGTATAGCATAGTGGGGGACATTGAATACTGCCTCAATCACTGTGTATATTGCCCAAAGGTGTAAAACATTGAAAACAATGTCCATTATTTAATTGCCGTTTGTTGTTTATTGAAATTTAATTTTCCGTATTTAAAAAAAAAAGAAAGAAAATGTCTGAATATCACAGGGTTGGGCTCAGCCCTTTGGTTGAGTTGGATGAAACGGATGAGTCGGATGATGAAGGATGTGGTCAGGGCACTAGGACATCTAGCCCCACTCCTTCAAAGCCTGTAGATCTGCCAAGTGAACAACACCATGACAATCGAGGAGTTGCCTGGGTCACCAGAAGGAATCCTGTAAGCGAAGTGACATCGGTGCTCAGTTCACTTTGGATATCAGACACCAGTGACCAGAATCAGAATGGCAGTGAAGATGAGGGGAGAACAGCTTACCCACACTTCCATCACCTCTGATTTAGGCGCCATGATGGACAGACTTACCACACTGGAGACTGACTTCCGTGACTCAGTGAACAGCACTCTTAATCGAGAGGACAACATCGGAGCATATGTGGACCAAAGTTTGGAGGCACTTGAGCAGATCATGATTAGCACCATGAAAAAGTTTGAGGAGGAGTTAGTAGAATGCCTACGTAGAAAGGATGACACATGGAAAGCGGAATTGCAACGACTGAAGCGCGCCAGTTTTGTTGCCCTGCCTGGGCCATCGCCACTCACCACGATCACTACCCATCCCACTCAGATCTGCCTCTTCCAAGCACAACCTTCCATCGCCCCTCACATCCACCAGTTCACATGTCCTAACACCGGCTCACCTATCCACCAGGGCGGCGTCTCCAATCATGATGCCCACTAGCACGGATAGGCCTGGCTTTAGATCCTCCCATGACTATTTTCCTCATCACACACAGCTCATCTCCCACACTTACTATATGTTATGTCTTGTCTTGTTATATCCTATATGTTACCTAAGTATAATGCCCTAAGCCCTAAGCCTACTTAACATTACCTTAATGTTTGCATCTGCACTTTATTGTTGTCAACGTCTACGTATGGGACAAGTGTGAAACGTAATTTCGATTCCTTTGAATGTCTAGTACATTTTAAGAAACTGACAAATAAAACTGACTTTGACTTTGACTAAAATACCACCTTTACTAGTGTGGGCCAGTCCTCCATTTTCCAGCCTTAGGGAGGTGTAAGTAGTACGCTTATGCCGAGTGGCGTAAGGGCTCCGGCCCATTCCCCATTGCCCACTATGCAGCCTCAACCCCCTCCACCGCCCGCCGCTGCACTGCCTCAGCCATCTGCCCAGTCTGCTACAGCACTGTCTCCGGCATCTACCCAGTATGGCCTCACGCCTGGGGGTCCATCCACTAGTCCAGCCGCCAGAATTAGCAGAGAGTTAGCTGAGGTTTCAAACTTCCTGGACCTGTGAAACCTTTTTTGTGGTACGGCTCTTAACTGATGCTGAGCTGATGGGTGCACTTTCCACCACTTTTAAAGGGCCAGCACACAGTTGGTGGATGGTGGCCAAAGCCCGGGTCACTGGCTGGCCTGTATTTAAGGAGGCATTTAAGGCAGCTTTCCTCCCTCCGGACTATCTCACCCAGGTTGAAGAGAAGCTGAGGGACATGGTGCAACTGCCAGAACAGTGTTTGCGGGATTTTACCTACGACTATCGCGCCCTTTGTCTGAGGTGGAAGCCCGACATTACTGAGACCGAGTTGGTGCGCAAGATCCTAAACAACTGCAACCCTCGCATAGCAGGATGTCTCAGAGGCACTGTTACCAATGTGGAGCAGCTGGTGCAGATCGGCACCTCGGTAGTCCAAGGCCAGGGATAAAGGCAGTAGGAAGGCTCAGGACAAAGGCCCTTACAAAGAACCCAAGAGGCCGGCTGATGTGGCAACTGTGATACAGCAGGGACAGAAGACACAAGTACTGCTCTTCCAGGTCCTGATAGAGGTGAGGGGGAAGGTGTACCACGTGGTATTTGACACCGGGAGCACGTACTCTCTCATGAAGCAGAGCCTGTGGGAGGAGATGGCGCGTCAAGGGGATTGCCTGAAGCCAACAACTGGCCAGAGCTTTGCCCTGGCTAATGGGAAAACACATACTGCCTTAGGGAAAGCGCAGATTTTGTACACCTGGCATGGAATGCTGTGGTCCCTGGAGACTTTCATCATGGCCGACGACCACCTGGCCTTCCCCATCATCCCAGGTTTGGACTTCCTGTGTAAAACTTCCACCATCATCAACATGAGAGACCAGACCTATGGAGTGAAAGGTCCCAGAGGCTATACTTTCCACCCTTTTCCATCTCACCCTCTCTCAGATTCTGTGGGCCAGAGTTCTTCAGCTCAGACCGTCATGTGCTCAGCCAGTTCTTCAGACAGTGACATGTCATGTACTGAGGATTCACCCACCTCGATGCAGATAGAGAAGGTAAGGCTGGGTCCCAGCCTCTCCACTCCTGCTGATCTTCCGTACGGCCAGGCCGCCACCAAACTGACTGTGGGTCACCACCACCTTGGCTTGTATACAGCTCTTCCCTCTGTCTATTCTGCACCCCGGTGCTTCGAATTGGCGATGGCACCTCAGCCTGACCAGTGCCCAGAGGTCAGGGAATTGTTCCAGACCTGGCCGAGGGTGTGCTCGGGAACACTCGGGAAGACTGCAGTGGAGGAACACAAGATCTTCACCACCGATGAGGTGCCTTTTCGCTGCAAAGCCTACAGAGTGTCCCCCTTCAAACATCAAATCATCGCACAGCACGTGGATCAGATGCTCAAGGATGGCATCCTGGAACCATAACAATCACCCTCACCCTCAACCTCAAGAAATGCATCTTTTTCA
>JAGFZM010003316.1:0-12524 GCA_017657215.1 Limnothrissa miodon
GAGAGAGAGAGAGAGAGAGAGAGGTTTTACCCTCTCCACTCTTAGAGCCCTGACTGTCCAGTCTGGATAAACGTCTTCTGCGAGTTTGGTGATGACGATGTCCCCAAACACTGTCACCGGCTTATTATCTTCTGGCCAGTACTGATGACACCGGATCTGTCACACACACACACACACACACACACACACTCACCACTGAGCAAGAGAGCTAAACATATTATAGTCCTAATTTAGCATACCTGTTAGTTTTGACTGTTCACAGATGACTTTAAAACACACACACACACACACTCATAAAACACACACTCACCCGGCCCTTCTCAAAGCACTGTGTGAGCATGGCTATGGTCTTAGTCCTGGTCTCCCAGATCATCCTCCAGAAGTCTGCCACTGTGCCTGGCAGAGGACCCTGAGTCGCTATGAACTCATTGGGACATAGGTAACCCTACACACACACACACACACACACACACAAACACAAGTGCATCAATGCAAGAAACCATCAGCTACATAGACACACCTGTAAATTGTGTTTGACCTATGCTTAGCTTCAGGAAGGAGTGGCACACATCCTGTATATTCCACATTCACACACACACACACACACAGCAGATAAAGCTTTAGACACAAACACACACACACACACACACCGTGTGTATTCCACATTCATGCTGTTAACTGACCGAGATGAAGCTGGCGTTGATATAGTCTGATCCAGGCATGCCAGGTTCCGACAGCAGCTTAACTCTGTTGTTATTGTCTAGACAATCAAAAAACAGGTTGTTTTCATAAGGCAAGGCAAGGTAAGGCAGTTTTATTTATAAAGCTCATTTCATACACAAAGGCAACTCAATGTGCTGTACAGAGACCAAAACAAAACACAATACAATGCAGGAAGTAAAAGCACACACAAAGCAGATAAAGCAGTTCAGAAATAACATTAATAAGAGCACAAATTAAAATAAAAAATTACAAGTGCAAGCAAAGAATAAAAAAGATGAATAAATAGATATAAAAAAGGAAAAGAAATATAAATGTATGTAGTAAAATGAAATGAAATAAATAATAAAACCAAATAAATAAATAACTCAATCATTAAAATCAGGTGGCATTAGGAGTAAGCGTCAGAAAATAATTTGGTCTTAAGTCTGGATTTAAAACTGTCAACAGTAGGTGCATCTATAAAGCCAGACTGAAATTTATCACAACAATTATTTGAGGACAAAAACACAGTTAGTTGATTGAAAACTATTTTTTCAACGATCTTCCCAACAAATGGCAGATTGGATATTGGCCTATAGTTGTTAAGAACTGAGTGATCCAGGTTATTTTTTTTCAGTAGTGGTTTTGCAACTGCTAGCTTTAGTAACTTGGGAAAGTGCCGTTCTCCAAAAAAGAGTTTATAATATAAGGTGGAGAACAGATTTCAAGAAGCTGGTCGGCAAAATGTCCAGTTCACATGTGGAAGAGCTGAGGTCTTGGATGGTTTTCACCAGTGCCTCGTAATCAAGAGTTAAAGGGATTATCCGGAGTGAATCAACCCGTAGCTCTGTTGACTGAGGCTGTTGAATGCTGTCTATAGGCATCAGAATGACTGCAGTAGGTACAACGTAGACCGAATTCACGAACTGGACGCTAACGCTAAGCATATTGGGCATATGAAAACAAAACGGACATGCCCTAATCAGTTAGCGCTGGCTGCCATTTCGTTACTCGGTCTACCGTGCATGAAAATCTGTCGCTCTAATACCTATCGATAGCACATAGCAATGTGAATCAACAGAGCTACGTGTTGTTTCACTCCGGATAATTCCTTTAAATGTTGACATCCAGTATGGCATACTCTTTGATGGGCTCTAGTTGTTGGGCTGTCTGCAACTGCAGGGGCGTAACTACCAGTAAGCAGGGAGGGCAGTTGCTCTCGGGCCCGGGGCGGATTGGGGCCCGCACTAGCAATTAAAGAGTAAGTCAAGATCAAACTATACAGGCTAATGGTCACGACCGGGCCCTACTATCGATAACATGTCGGAGGACCAAGCCCTTTCACTGTAATAACGTACGTTTCTGCTCCATGGAACTCGAAGAACAAACCTACAGTAATATATCCTCATCAGAATTACATACTTTTACACCATGGTGTGACATTTGAAGCATTCTATAGGTCTCTCTATATAGGCTGTAATAATTATATACACAAAGATGTTTGAAGTGATATTGAAAACATATAACAGTGATCCTGAAATAAACAACAACGATACATTTTTCTGTAGTTTATTTTACATTGTGACTGGGAATTCTGGGATATGGTAGTGAACTGAACATGCATATTACAGGTAGCCTAGGCTACATGCTAAAATAAACCACTCACTGAACTTGTGAGTTTCGGATAAGTTTGCACTTATCTCGTGCTTTTCCTGAAAATGACAGTGGCCTTTGCGGAGCGTTCATCTTCCAAGCTGAAACGAATTAAAAGCTCAATGGGACAGAGTCGTATTTCTGGACTCGCCATAACGATTTGATCGGAAACTTTGCACAGAGGAAAGCCCAGAAGATGCAGCTATGATGTAAGTGAGTATTTTAACCATTTAAATGATGAGGTGTTGATTTTTTTGTTTATTGGGTGTTTATTCGCTCCAAAGAGTGCAGTGTATGCATTTGTTGAGGTGCGCCGTCACCAGGTTTTTTTTTTTTTAATTTGTGGTGTTGATCAGGGCGACTTCTGTCACCGTCACTTTTTTTTCATTTGTGGTGTTGAACTGGGCTAACGTTACTTCTGGCAATGTTCTCATTCTTTTTGCGTTAACGGCCTATTTATGGTAGGCTAGCCTTTTACTGGACACTGCGTGATCACTTGTTGTATAGGGGGCCCTCCTGGATAATCTTGCTTACGGGCCCGATGTTGGCTTGTTACGCCACTGTGCAACTGTGTTGTTATATTTATTCTGATGTTATTAATTATACCTCTAAAAAAGCATGCAAACTCATTGCATTTGTCGGTTGTGAGAAGCTCAGGTGCTAGTTGTGATTTGGGGTTTGTTAACTTTTCAACTGTGGAAAAGAGCACATGAGCATTGTTCAAATTCTTTTTTATAATTTCAGAGAAAAAAGATTGCCTTGCCTTACAAATTTCAAGATTATAGTTGTTTAACGTTCCTTTATATATATGATAATAGATATGGAGGTTGGTTTTGCGCCATTTTCTTTCTGCCTTCCTGCACTCTCTTTTGAGGTGTTTAACTGTTGGATTTTGTTTCCATGGGGATTTCTTATTATCCACATAAAGGTGTGTATGTGTGTTTGTATATGTGTGTGTGTGTGTGTGTGTGTGTGTTACATACAGGGCTTGATGTTGGTGAAGCGGTTCTTGGAACGGTTCCAGGGGAGATCAGCATCTGACGTTGCTAAGTCTGGTAACAATTTGGGTAGTTCCTGACAATGCACAACACAAAACACACAATGCTGTAAAAACAAGTGCCAGGCACCACTCCTCAGTTCAAACACAGAATGTTCCTGGATAGTAAGCAAAGGACCAATAAGAGGACCAAAAGAGAACGGGAGCCAATCAAAACCCCCGGAGACTCACTGAAAACTCCTCCTGGAACTTGGCGTTCTCATTGGCACACAGGTCCTCCACGTGCTGCAGAAAGCCTTTCTTTGTGACTGGCCTAAGAGAGAGATTTTGTGGTCAGTGTGTGTGTGTGTGTGTGTGTGTGTGTGTGTGTGTGTGTGTGGAGTGGTGGGTTGTTTTGATGTGAGGGCTATCTCAGGTTGCTGTCAAGAATTACAATGGCTATCATGTTTCTGTGGAAACAATCAAGGTCATCTAAGTACACTTCACTCTTCATGATGAGTAGGAATAAACATGAGGCACATCAAACACTGGGCTATGGTAAACACGTGCTTGCACACACACACACGCATGCACACACACGAATATATGCAAAAATAAAAACACTAAGATGTACAAAAAAAGGATCTAAAAAATCTAAACCTAATGTTAACCTAACAAATCTAATCTAATCTAAATTGAATTTCTATATAAAAACATCCACAAATAAACCCAACAAAGGTATCTACATGCTCTACGTGCATACACACCACTTACTTGAGAGACTTCCTATAACTGAGAAGCCTGAAATATGCATGGACACAGATAAGACACAGACACATCAGATGAGTGATACTGGGTCAGAACAGCTCTGTGCACCTCCCTCTGAGATATCAACCATTGCTTCAACATTACATTTACAATGGCACAGCTATTATACTATAGTATACACATGCAGTAGGTCCTATGAAGCATGCTGTTGTCTTGTCACAAAGATTGTACTTCAAGGCCCGTAGAAGTACAAAAGTGCTATTTAAATGGAGTCCATTTACTATAGACATGCCAGGGTCTGTCTAGCACAGCATGGGTTAAATCCCACAGCTGGGACTATACTATTACTGTAGTAACCGCCAGTTTTCTCATCATTCACTGCTGACACTGCTCTGAGCGTGGACTGTTTTTAGTGCAGAGGACTATTATGATATTGCTACATTCTATGATATTGCTAACTGGAAAAGACACATTCCTCTGTGGCTTGAAAAGGGTCTAGCGTTTGTGTGGGACCACAACAAATAGGGTAAATACGGTAGTAGAGATCGAAGCACAACTGCATGTGTAACTTTATGGACATACAGTACAGACAGGAGCTCAGTGACTCAGCGTCAATGGAACGTGAGAGGAGCACATGGACACGGGCCTAGTAAAGGACACAGCAGATCTCAGAGGCTGCCACCGGCCACAGGGAGACGTTCTACGACCAACTCCATCAATATTCAATGCAGCAGACTGGTATCAGTTCCATGATTAAAGATGGAGGAGAGTGTTATGGCAGAGTGTGGACGAGAGGGAGACAGCGCTACTGTAGTCCACACAAGATGCAGGAAGCATCGGACTTACTGGATGACAAATATCTCCTTCCGTCGGAAGAAGAAGGACGAATACCTGGAGAAACAAAAAAAAAAAACATATTGGGATGAAACTGTGTTATTTGACATTCGAATTTGCAAATGTAAATGTTAAATAAATAAAACTACTAAAGACAGACTGATTTCTTAGATCAGCATGTGTATTATATGTACATACTGTACATATACTGTATGTATATGTGTCTACGCATACTAATCTAAAGACCAAACACCCACTGACTAAACCCCCACTATATGAGGTGTGACGTGTATTAACATGGCACTTAGCTCAGGTCAGTATGGGATCCAAGAGGTCAAAGGTTAAAGTTTAGTCTCACCGGTTGATCTTCTCCTCCTTGACCTCCAGGTCAGCCACAGCGATGAGCTGGTCGAGCTTGAACTTGGTGTCAATAATCTCCGCCTCCCGAGGGGAGTATGTCCCGCCCTCCACCTTCCTCTGATGGATACTGAGGAAGGACAAACAGTGCCTGTCAATCAACCACTTTGTACCGTCAATTTAAAAGTTGAACATGTTATTTCACGTCACATTGTTTTATCCTAAATATTTTTAAACAAAAGTGTCCTTTAACTTTCAGAGGACTTCTTAAAGGAGAAATCTGGTGTGAATCAGTTAATAGCCCTGTTGTTCAAGGTGTGCTGTTTGTTAGAATAGCCCTAGTCAAACTTACATCATTAAGACATTAAGAAAAAAAATAAAGGAAAATTGATACATCATTGACCGGATAATCGGTTTATGTTAGCTGCCTGATTGCTATTTAGTCTATATTGTATGAAATGTTCTTATTCTTTTACCTACAGATGGCTTACTACAGACACTTGCTTAGTCTTTAACCAGCAGACTGACTCACCGCACTGAGGCATAGATGAGGAGGATGAGGAACACGGCCAAGAAGAAGGACAGCAGCACACCCAGGATAATCTGCTCATCACGAGTCAACACCTTATCATCTGAGAGTGACAGACAGAGAGAAGAGGGGAGAGAAAGAGGAGTGAGATAGCGAAGGGTGACAGAAAGGGGAGATGAGGAGGAGAGGGAGAAAGAGAGGGGGGGAGAAAAGTAGAACAGAGAGAGCAGGAAAAGAGTGGAAAATGGAGGTAAACAGGGAAATGAGAGAGCTTTTGAAATGATTTGGAGAGCAAGTGGTTTTGTTTTGAGTCACAGCTGCTTATAACCTCCCTCAACCTTAGACACTGGGAGAATAGCACCCTCATCTCAGCTTTAATTGAAGGGCTATGATTGTGTGTGTGTGTGTGTGTGTTTGTTCAGAGCCCTCTGCTCCCCCAGCTCTGGTTTAATTAAAGGACTATAGATGGGAATCATATCAGTCTGTCTGTGATTAAACCCACCAATCCCATAGGATTGCCTTGCACGCACACACACACACACACACACACACACACAGTGGTTACACAACGACAAATACACACACGCACACACAGTGGTTACACAACGACAAATACACACACACACACACACACACAATAAAAAAGAACTGCTTTAATCTCATCATTGCAGTTCCCTTAATCCCATTCCATGCTAATACCATCTTTTGAGTTACCAGGAATCCCTTTGTGTCCTGACACTCAATATTCAATGCAATTAACATGGGCTCAGGCAATTTAGGCTGATCTGTGCCTCAGGCCCCTGACAGACACACACATGGGACTAACAGACTAAGGGAAAACGTCCTCTTCCACTGAAGAAAAACCTTGAGGAAATCCCAGATGGATTGGGATCATTTGAGCTCCAGTAAGTGGATTCTGTTTGGTGTCCCCTCTGTCTACTGTTCCTGTTCTTCTCTGTCTGTCTGCCGGTCTGTCTACCTATCAGTCAGTCTGTCTGTCTGGACTTTGAGATCGGAAGTACCTGCAGTGCGCACTCGCTCGGAGTACTCAGAGTCTGTGTACTGGCCTTGGATGTTGGTAGCGCGGAATTTAAACCTGGAGAACAAAAGTTATCCATCAGTATATCTTCAAAACTATTGAATGCTAAGTATTAACAATGTGTGTGTGTGTGTGTTGTTTTTGGTTTGAGGATGCAGAGAGTGTTGGCATCCTCACTAAAGCGTGTGTGTGTTATGGATCTTACACTGTGTGTGTGTTATGTATCTTACAAGTAATATGTTTGCACAGTGTGTTGCCTTTCTCACTAAGGCACCCGTCATCGTCACCAATGATATAGGTGCGTGCGTGAGCTTTGGGGTTGTGTGCGTGCATGTGTGTGTGTTTGTTACGGCTCTTAGCCTCTCAGCCTGCTGGTGAACATAAGATAAATAAAATAAAAGAACTAAAGTTCTTAAATTAAAGCTCTTACACATAATATGTTTTTGGCTTGAGCGGCCCATTGCACAGTGTGTTGGCCTCCTCACTAAGGCACCCGTCGTCGTCACCGATGATGTAGGTGCGTGCGTGAGCGTTTGGATTGGGTGCCAGGCGCTCATTGTTGTCCTCCTCCTCTGTGCACGCTGGGTTGGGAAAGCCCTCATCTGTCACGTATGGAGCAGGCTGCTGCAGGAACACTGTTCTCCAGCTGCTGAGGTTCTTATGGTCCATCACTACACACACACACACACACACACACACACACACGCACACACACAAACCACCACCACCACTCCTAATTTACACAAAAGTAGGAGTACAGTACATATCTAATCCAAAGACATGTCCAATCGTGTATACTAGCAAATAAAATGTTTGTGTGTGTGTGAGAGAGAGAGAGAGAGCAGGAAAATTACCTGCTGGCTCAGACACAATGACCTGTACTCTCTGTATGGGGCCGTGATCATCACTGAAGAAACACGCTGGCATCTGGATGAAGATCCTTCTGGCGGTTGCCATGACAGCGCCTCCCCTATCCAGAGCAGGCTGGGGCCTACGGACTGGCTTAGGTGGGGCTGGGAACAAACATACAGAGAAGACGTTCTTCAACAGAGTGTGTGTGTGTGTGTGTGTCAACCGTCATTGTGTGTGTACACAAACACCATCTACTGGTCATTGCTGGTAGTATAGAAAATATTAGGATTTCAAGTCCGCCACACTCTAAGCCACTAAAGCGCAAGAGAAACACAAGTTGGATATTATAGAGAAGAACTCTGCACACTCAGATTCATGCAAAACACCTTAACTTCTACGCTCTCAGTCAAACCACTTTCATCAGAGCCGTTCACACCACATATAAAGCAGTTCATCTTCTACCTGAAGTTCAACAAAGGCAGGACACCTGTCTGGGATTACTCATAAACAGTTGGGAGTTGTAATTTAGTATAAATATTTAAAGTTAGTTGTTTTTTGTAGTTAGTGGTCAATTTGTATGTCATATAAGGGATAAAAAGTGAAACCAAATAAACAATGTAAACACTCATGGTGCAATTCCAATTAAAATACCAAAACCTAAGACACCAAAACATTTCAGTTGAATCCAAACAGGAATAGAGAATTACATAGACATCAGGCATTCAGACATCATATAATACAATTCTTCCAGGCAGTCGATATGTGGAACAGATTTCCAAGCAGAGATAATACATCACACTCCAGTCAAAATCCACATTTAAGTTTTTTTGGGTACAGTAAATCCACAGTGTGCATCCAAAACAATTTCCTTTGGCACAAACTCTCTTCTCTGGGAAGGAGACAGTGTGAGCATAGTGAAGTGATAGGCCACAGGGGAGTTAGGATCAGCTTGTCTCATTTGTGTTGTTCTGGGCACAATTACCACATGGATAGTTTCCATCTTTAAGTGGTGAAGAGAGAAAGGCTTTGGTCCTGTGTTTAAACTAGCTTTTACTATCCTGTTGTTGGAGATTGGGGCCCCATCCAAACACAGTGCATCATCATAATCATGCAGTATGAGCAGATGGGCTGTAGGTTGTGATCTACATAGCAAGTACTGTAGGTGTACGCATTTAGAATCAAAATCCACTGAAGATGGCTGAATTCTAAACATTTGACTTGTGACCCTTTGCAAATGCAAAGGACGTCATCGAGATATATGTAATATCTGATGATATATTTTTTGTTTTGGTCTTGGATTCCTTGTTTTCAGGGTCCTGCAAGCTTGATGATTGTCTAGCAAGTTCTGGCATCACTGGAAATATAATAAGGCAGGAAGATTGTTTGTTATTTTTTTATTGCTACAAAACTATATATATTATGGTTTAAATGTTGTGCATTTCGAGGGAAATACCCTGAAAGTCTCTTCTGTGTTTTGCTAAAGGCCACTTTTTGAGGTCAGCTAAATCGCTTGAGTTAATGCTAATCAGTAATGATAAAACCAAAGCATTTCAAAGATTCAAAGACATTTCATGTGTGTAGGCTACTGTGTGTACCTTTTATCCCAGTTATAAGTTCCACCTCTGAACTGGGACCCAATCCAGCTCCATTCACCGCAGCAATCTGCAGCAATGACAAACACATGATATGATAAACCATCACAGCCATTTACATTTACATTACATTAATGCATACTGTACATACGTTTTGACCCAATGCGACTTAGATGCCCTCTGTGTTCCTTAACCCTTGAAGCACACCCCCTTTAAAACCATCAGAACTACTATGGCAAATGATAAACCACTGTTTAACCACTATATCACTAAACCCATCTCCAACCCACACATCATCAAGCATCAGACAGCTAGACAGCTAAGAAAGAGTGTTTCTGTGTGTGTGTGTGTGTGTGTGTGTGTGTGTGTGTGTGTGTGCATGTGCGTGTGTGCACAAACCCGTATGCTGTAGTTGTGTCCTCCCTTAAGTCCCTCTATGACAGCGCTCATTGAGTGGTTGGGGTGTGTGATCACATTCAGGTGGTCAATGTGGAATTCCAGCTGACCGTTCCGGAACACGCTGATGCGGTACGCGCTGATGTTCCCGTTGGGCTCCTCCGGCGGGGAGAACGTCACCACCACACGCGTCACCTCCTCAGGCATCACCGTAAGAGTCAGGTTCTTCGGAGGGTCTTTGGGTTCTGCAGCCATAATGACATTAATGTATGAGACCAGCATACTGTACACATACATTTCCTCTTGTATAGAACTACATTATGAATTTATTATCATTTATTATATTATAGTCTGACACTACGATATACACCTTCATATTGTCTGACATTGTCTGTCTTACACCTTTTTGTATGACACTCTTATACACCTATATTAGGCTCCTAGGAAACAATATTCATATTGTCTAATAATATGTTATTTACCTTCTAACGGTTTGAAAATATGTCTAATAAACGTTTTTATTGTATGATCCTGTGTAGGGCAGTCAAAGGGAACATGTTGACGTGCGTTAACGCAATTTCATTTTATCCCAGGAAAAGGTGACCATTACCAGATGGTATTTATACAACAGTGAATTGGGCTTACAGTTTACTGCACTAATACTGTTGGGCTAATACTGTGAATTAGGCTTATGCTGTGTGTGTGTGTGTGTGTGTGTGTGTGTGTGTGTGTATGTGTGTGTGTGTCTGTGTTTGTGTGTGTGTGTGCGCGCGCACATGTGTATTTGTTTTGTTTGTGTGTGTGTGTTTGTGTGTGTGTGTGTGTGTGTGCATGTGTGTGTGTTTGTGTGTGTGTGTCCTCATACCCTCCTCTAGAGTTCTGACAAGCGTCGGTTTGGAGGCTTGTCCTTTCTCTGCAGCTTCAGACAGATCTCCTGTGAACGCCGTGACAGTCACAGAGTACAGGGTGAACGCTGTCAGGTTGCCAACGACAACCGTCCGCACCTCTTCTGGCTGCCTCACCACAGTGCGGTTTAACTCCATGCCATCCATCTTCCAGTGAAAGAGAGAGAGAGAGAGAGAGAGAGAGAGAGAGAGAGAGAGAGAGAGATACAGTAGACATAGAGAGAGGGAGAACAAAATGATCACTTGAAAATGACTTTATACCTTTTTAGATCAGTCTCATTACAGGAATGAGGTCAGATGTATTTATGTGTCTGTAAGTGTCAGTGAGACTCTTCAGCGGACATGGATGAGGTAGGAGAGTACAGTACACTGTAAAATAATTCACACTTTCAACTTGTGTCCGGGCTGCCGAACTTTTCTTCAGTTGACCAAATTTGACCAAACTCAGTATCTCAAAATGGGTCAACTGAAAATGTGTGTGTTTGTTTGTGTGTATGTGTGTGTGTGTAACAAGCATGTATGTTTTAAATCACTGAGCTGACGTGTGTGAGTGTGTGTGTGTTTTAAACTCACTGAGCTGACATCGATGAGGGAGAAGTGGGACAAGTGTGTGAGTGTGTGTGTGTGTGTGTGTGTGTGTTTGTGTACTGTATATATGTGTTATAAATCACAGAGCTGGGGTGTGTGTGTGTGTGTGTTAAACTCACTGAGCTGACATGGATGAGGTAGGAGGTGGGGCCTGTGATAAGAGCCGGAGGCTCCCATTGGATCTTCAGAGCAGAAGAGGAGGGAACCACGGCAACCAAGCGGGGAGGGTCCTCAGGGTCTGTGAGTTTGAGGATTAGTTTGATACATACAATTACACTTTTGATACATACAATTGCACATAATGACATAATGACATTTGATTCATTTGCACCACTGTATGTGTGTGTGTGTGTGTGTGTGTGTGTGTGTGTACCTCCAGCCTTGGTGTGTGTGTAGACCCACTCCGTGGGTTCTCCCCTCCCTGCTCCGGTGTACGCCGCGACCCTGAAGCGGTAGGCTCTGTATTTCTGCAGCGAGTGCAGTGTTAGCGTCTCGTTGCCTCCGGTGGCGTTGGCCCACACCACCACCTGCGTGTCCACACACGAGGCCCCCGGCTGGGGCTGGATCCTGTGCAGCTCCCCCTGGCCCTGACCACAGCCCTGGAGCAGCAGCTGCACGTCCAGCTGGTAGACCCGTAGGCGCCCAGAGAGAGAGGCTGGAGCGGCCCACTGGAGGGTCACTGAGCTGGGCTGCACATCCAACACACGCAGGGTCCCTGGAGGACCAGGGGCTGGAGGAGAAGAAACAGAGGTTAGGGCAGGCATGGGCAAACTGCGGCCCGGGGGCCATATACGGTCTGTTGGGCTTTTTAATCCAGCTTGCCAAACCTGTCTTAATTATATTAAATAATATTATTAAATCTTATTTATTTAGCATTTTCCCAGCAATGTCTTTTTTCACTGCTGTTAATACATGTAATGGCTTTTACAGTACATATACAGTAATTTATATTACTTAACACAAACACTCCATCCACCTGCTCCTGGCATGGCCCCTTTATCAAATTTTATAACCCATTGTGGCCCATGACTTAAACTGTTTGCCCACCGATGGATGAGGGGATTGAGACAAGATGTTTTTAGTGCTGGAATATCAGGTTAAAAATATACAAAACTATGTTGTAGTTCACTTTTTAAGTAAAATTAAGATTTTAGCATCACCACTGCATTATAAACACATACACACACACACACACCTGTCTCTCGATGTGTGTAGGCAGTGCAGTTGCTCATCTCGCCTGGCCCAGCAGAGTTGACCGCGCTCACAGAGATGGTGTAGAGGGTGTTGGGCCCCAGCCCACTGAGAGTGTGTGTGACCATGTGTGTGTGGGGGG
>JAGFZM010003317.1:0-44832 GCA_017657215.1 Limnothrissa miodon
CGTGACTGCTGACCCCTGATTGGTCATGGGGAGTGTGGTTACACACGCGACCTAGCTTCTCTTGGTGGTGGTGGCTCCCTATTTCAGAAAACTTTCTAATAAATTAATAAATTTGGATACCAACTCATATTAACGCTAAACATGACCCACATTGCTAAGCATCAAGTGGAGCATTATTTTGTACTAGAACCACCAACTATCCTTAAAAGCGGCTAACATTACATAGAAATTTGTTATAATAACATAAGCTTTCAGGCTAGCTCTGAGGTAAACATTTTTGTCAAGTTTGAGCTAGCTAGTGTTTTAGCAAAGCGTTGCACAGTATCAACCCAGACGTAATTGATACTTTCCGCAGATACATCGCCCTATCTAGTGTTCAAACCTGGATACTTTTATCATCATTTATTTAAGACCTTTTTTAAGGCTACGTCCACACATACATGGGTATTTTTGAAAATGCATATTTTTCTATGCATTATGGACTGTCGTCCACACGTAAACAACGATTTTGGGTCACTGAAAATTGAGGCTTTTAAAAACCAGGGTGCCATGGTGGAGATTTTTGAAAACTCTGTTTTTGCAATTTACATGTGTACGAGGAAAACACAGATTTAGTCATGCAACGTCAGGTGTGTGCCTTTTTGAACTTACACTGTGCGTCACGTTATTTTGTGAGATGAGATGAATTTCTACAACTGCGGACAAAGACAATTTACTGTTACTTTTGCTATCTGCAGTTATAACATTCTTACATATACACACACAGTTACTGCCTCTTTTCTTACAGAGTATTACATAGCTTTTGGTCTACGTAATAAGTTAGCAAACTTACAAAACATCCACTAGGGGGAGAAAATCGCTATTGCAAAGCCTATTTTTTAATTCGCCTAGAAACACATCATTGGGATTTTCGGAGGATTCCGATAGTGGAATCATTTTGTATCCAGTTTAAGTATACGTCACGGCGTACTGTTCGTGGGTTGATATTGGTGATATGGGGCGATGTAATAATCATTATCGTCACAGTCAGTTTAGTTCGAGGGGAGAGAGAGAGAGATTTACGATTTAGTGATGGTTTTTCATTGTGAAGGAGCATCTTCTTTGTATGCTTTGCCGAAGTCAGGATTTTCTAGCTCTGAAGAAAGACGCGGTTACCTCTTTGTGTGGCCTGATGGGTGAAGATTTAACTGAATATGTAAGTAAACATTACTAAATGATAAGAACTTTAGTTATGCTATTTTGACCATTTAGGTATTATTAATGTTAAACTGTCAACTGAGCTAGGCACATTAACTAGCCAAGCCAATGTAAGGTAAAGTTTTCACTACTAAGACAGTTAAGTTTTGTGGTCTGAGGTAAAATGAGGCTAGAACATCGGGCAAAATAAAGCACCAACTGAGTTCAGTGGTCTGAGCCAAGACGTAATGTATGACTCAACCGATAACGTTCATCTAAAGTTGAGTGCCAGAATGAATATAACATATAACCAAGAGAGCTGCTAAGAGACTCCTCACGGAATCACACAGAATGGGACAGATTCAGAATGGAAAATTTATTTAGGATAAGGGGCAGCACAATGTTACGACAAGTGACTTTTTTTTTTTTTACAATAACCGGAATCTCCGGACCGAGCTTTTCATCATGTTGGCTGTCAAACCACCTTGCCTCAAATGACTTTGGCGGGAACCCAGGCAGATTCCACTGGAAGACGTTTGGTGGGAACAAGTGCAGTGGGTGCATGGTCTGTGGTTAGACGATTGGTGGGAACCCAATGCTTGCCATCAAAGACAACAGTGGGCACTCAGTTGTCTTGGGGATTGGTAAAGATGGCACACATGAAGAGTAAAGGTATGCATCATGACCACAGAGAGTGTGTAATTTCTACGTGATGTTGAAATGACGTTGCATCATCTACTCTGCCAAATGTTTTTTAACTACTCTGTACAGCAGGGCTATTCAATTAAAATTTAATTTGGGCCACATTACAAAATCAAGACCTTAGGTTGGGCCGCACATTTACAGCAGTCATTAAGTGGTAATGACAAATCAGCACAAACTAATTATCAAACAATTAACTTAGGTTCAAGAGGCTGGTGAATGGTGTTTTACTTTTATGGCTGGAGCATTGTCTTGGCCGCATGTAGGCCACCTCACTAGCATGTATAAACATTTTTAAATTCTAGTTACAACTTACTACTAGGGAACTACCACGGACATGATTGTGTATCAAAAATTAGCCTTTGATCTATAAATTTGTCGTACTACAACAAATACAAGTTGTATCTAGCAGCTATGCTTCACAATGAAAATGCCATCTGACAACAAGCAACAATATCTACAGGACAGGCTGTTTAAAAAGTAGTTTTCCCAAAGTCCAAGAAGGGAGAAGGCAATGTGAAGTCTGTGAAAACAGACCCTACAGTCAGTATGTTTGTAACAGATTTGTAAGTATGTAATTATTTATTCATTCGTTCAAATCATGTAAGAAGAATGAGCTACACTAATAGTTAGCATCTTATTATAGCCATGACTCTTCCACTGTTCTATACCTGACAGGTCCATAATCATACTTGTAGATGTTGTAAATATTTTGTAGGCTGTATGGGTTTAGACACACAGGCTCTAGGCCTGGATGGTCTGTCATGCATGTAATAGGTACAGGCACTTGGTTCATTTGTCTGAGCACCTAATAAAAATGACAAGAACTACTGTTTCATATTGATATCATGACATAATTACTCAAATGCTTATCTGCAGAAGGCACATTTAAATCCAAGTAGTATTACTGTTTACAATCGGACCTTTATTTGAAATACAACTGCATGATCACTTGTAACATCTTTGGCTAAAAAACAAAAACGTAAAATCTACGTTTTAAAAAAAAAAAATACCAGTGTACGTGTGGATGTAGCTCAAATTGTGGTCTTCTGGATGTGTCCGGGGTTAAATTAAGCCGAGGCTACTGAAAGGCAATAATATATTACTCAACACCGACAGTCCAATAAGACTTTTTAGATGCCTAAATCAACATTCACCACACTCACTTCACATGGTACCAGGTCCTAACAGGTACTTATGGAAAAACAGTGCCAAAAACTCGAGTAGCAGGGCTCAAAATGAACTTTTTTACTTGGTAGCACTGGTGCTCCCAACTTAAAGTTAGAAGCACCAGCAAAAATTTAGGAGCACCCACCAAAAATTGCAATACCGTTCTTTTTCATTAGCTGCAACATGGGTTTAAGTTTAGTGAAGACAAGCTCTTCTTTGGCGATAGTGTAGACTATTGTTACAATTTTTTAGAGAAATTCATACCTGCCAACCGTGGAAAAAAGTTAGTGAACAAAACCATGACAAAAAAGTATATTGTCCAGTGGTACGTTACATGTCTGAAATACATTGAGCATTATAAATGACAAAGTATCCCAAATACCATGCTATGAACCTTTTGACATTTAACACTTTAGCTTTGCCTCATAGCCTCCTGACTTGGCCTTTCTGAGGAGAGAATCACTTAAGTTCCATGTGACAAAAACTCCCCTTTTTAGTAAAAATAAATTATACTAGGGCTTTTATATAATACAAGTAATTTGTAATAGCCTATAGCCTTAATATTATATCCATATTCAATGAAATATAGGCTGCTGCAGTATTGTGTTGTGCTGAAAAGCACTGTCATTTATGAATCATTTCAGCAGCTTATATAGGCGCACATTAAGGCAGGGCAATATGGCCAAAAATATTTATCACGCTATATATATATATATTTTAAAATATCGCAATAACAATATATCTGACAATATGACTCACACAATACAAAATATTTTACAACTCTCATGTTAGTTGCTGTTAGGGCTGTCAAAAGATTAAAATTGTAATCACTATTACTCTCAAAAAATATATAGTTAATTGCTATCAGTCATAAAATTGACAAATAAAATCTGTTTAAAACTAACTCCAACACTCTCTGCTCTGATTATCACAGCAAACTTGATCTGCTTGCTTGCTTGAATGCATGTTCCATGTCAACCTAAATCTTAACTTCTATAGTCTTTCAGAATTCATGATGCACAAATATTTGGATTCTTGGGTTTGATAAAAGGCATGGCTACACAAGGGGCAAAAAGGAAGTAGTTTGACTTCTGACATTTCAGTCTAATGAAGCAGGCTCAATCACTAGGTTACCTACAATCTTCATGTAACAGCAAAAAAATGTGCACATCCACGGCAATTGGCCATTAACCACGGGATGTAACCTAAAAAAAGTTTAAGTAAACTCACAATGAGTCGCATAAGCAGGTAATATAACTGACCATCATTTGTGGCGTTTCCTCCTCCCTTTGCAACGACGGTCCCCTTGCATGTTCAACAAAAAAATTATGCCCTGTCGAGTATCTGATGGGCGAAAAACAAACCAGTTCCAGACCACAAGTCGCACCATTCTGTTTCTTTCATTTCTCCCTTCGCATTCTCTGTCGCCACCATGCTTTTTCTGACATGTATGAGCATATCAAAACAAAGGCACTGCGCATGTTCTTTTTACCTCTATTATATTGCGATATCTAATTTTCTTATCATTGCCTAACATTGTACTGGTATTATCGAGAACGGTATGATATGGCCAAGCCCTAGCGCACATTGTACACTCGTGATCGTGATGTTTAAATGCGTATCTGCTACGCAAAATACGTACAGGTTGGCAGGTATGGAAATGAACACAGGTCGCACAAGAATTACATGCACTCATACCAATGCTCCCAAATATATTTTGAGGTTGCATAGATGAAATTTCGGGAGCATATGCAACCAAAATGGTCGCCGTTTCGAGCCCTGAGTGGTGTAAGGCCAAGTAGGTACTAGAGGAAAAGCATCATAAAATTCAAAGGTCCAGTTACTAAAATTTCCTCCCAGCAAAAGATCCAACTTATATATCGTCACTTAAAATACTGTACCCTGATGTAAATGATATAAACAACAAATGAGCATTTCAACTAACAGAATTTTTCAAAAAAATTCTTTTAACATACCATGCCTAAACATAAGGCAATTGACGGGAAAAAAATGCATGTCACCGTCTATTATAGCATAATTTACCTCGGATGCTGAAAATAAAACGCTACAATATTAGGCTAAATGTCTTCTCATAAAGGTTAGCAATCCTACAAAAACATTCTGTAAAAATATGTTAAACATGTATGTTACACACATAGTTAATAACTGTAAACATGAACATCGGAAACTTTTCAATGACAGAACCAGGCTTGCATTTCATCTTCACTTCATCTTCACAATGAAAGTTTAAGATGGAAAGTCTGAGTGGAAAGAGGTCAGGTACACTTGCTCCACTTTCCTCCCTCATGGAGGAAAAGTTGGGAGGCTCATTTGTCAAAGGCACCAAAGTGCTGTTACCCCAGTTGATGCAAGCTGTTGGTTCTCTTTTGTTTCGAAGCCAAAACGTACGAATGGATGATGCCGATCATCTCCTACTTTTTCTGAAGTCAACTTTAACCAACCCTTTGAAAAAAGGGCAGTAAGCGCTCTGACGCGCGCAGGCAACTACTTAGACAGCCCTGCGTGACGTCAGAAAGTCTATATATTGACTGCCCTTACGCTTCAGGTCCTCTTTGCCTTTTTCACCTCGCCTACTGTGTGTGTTCTGAGTCACTCCGTTTGCTTTCGCAAATATTCTTAAAAATCAACGGCTTTTTGAAAGCCCACCACAACAGTTTTTTCAAAACTTTCCGAAATCCATCCTCTCAAAGTAACTCACGTCGGTCCCTACCTGGTACCAAGAGTCGTTGGATGGCAACGCTTAGATGTCTCGACTGGAAACGGCTAATGGCGGCTGCCGACCGCCATACTGTCTGCTTCTGCCTTAGGATGGAACACGCCACTGGTGTTCTCTCAGCCGAGTTCCGCTGTGATCGGCTGTCTCCCGCGGCCATCTTGAACAGGGCAGCCTTCTTCGTGAGATCGACCAGCGGTCCAGGGGCGTTTTTTTCCCCCGCTGACGCTGGCATTCTCCCTCCCCGCCATTTGTCCGAGCGTTCCCCGGCGTCTTCGCTTGAGTCGCCCGGACAATCTTCGACGGCAACGCAGCCTGCAGCTAGCTACCTACTAGCCAGCTAGCCTCGGCCCAGCTCGCTAGCTCTTCAGCTAGCCCTATCGGGGCCTCCTTGCCCGTGCGGCTGGTTCTCCACACCACGCTGAAGAGGCGGATGACCCTGCCATCGAAGCCGTCGACGAAGATGGGGTTACCTCCCTCCTCTCGACGACAACACGGCCGGCAGCCAGCTACCTAGCTGCTAGTCCCTAGCCAGCTAGCCACAGCTCAACCCTCTAGCCTTTCAGCTAGCTCCTTCAGGGCCTCCTTGCCAGTGCGGCTGAATCTCCCACTCTGAAGAGGCGGATGGCCCCGTCATCAAAACCGTCGATGAAGAGGAGGTCTCCTCCTTCCTCTCGGCGCAGACTAGGAGGCTAGCCGCCATTGACTCGCCGCCGCCCGGCCAGAAGACTCTTGCCGCTCAGCTTGCTAGCGAGCTAGCTCTCTGCCACTTAGGCAGCTAGCAGGCTAGGCCTGCGCTAGCCTCAGCATGGAGGAAGCAGTGCCGTTGGCCTTCTGCGCGTCCCCCGCGTTGGGGGCGCTGTAGCAGGAGGTAGGTATTGGCGAGGTGCTTGCGTTTCTGCAACACCTGTTTGATCAGGGATTGTACACCCTCTACTCTGAAGGTGTATCTCGCAACTATTTCAGAATGCCATGTTGGCTATACTGGCGCTTCCCCAGGCGCACACCCCCTTGCGTCGCGCTTCATGAAGGGCGTCAGGTGGCTTCGCCTAGGGGTGGGCAATATAGACAATATATACCATATGCAATATGAATTTGGCCCATGATAGAGATTTTGGGTCATATCGGCATACCGCGATAGGCTCATTGCGTCTCCACAACTATGTGAAAAAATGTTGACCTGTAACTTCACCTTATTGATAGCACCTTTT
The DNA here is from genome assembly GCA_017657215.1 of Limnothrissa miodon. Lineage (NCBI taxonomy): Eukaryota > Metazoa > Chordata > Actinopteri > Clupeiformes > Clupeidae > Limnothrissa > Limnothrissa miodon. The sequence goes on from JAGFZM010003317.1 coordinate 6,994, forward strand.
CATTCTTACAACAAAACTGTGCAAGAGCCTATAAATTGAACAGCTACTGCCTGACACAAATGCAGCTTATCAGTTTACTTCTGTGTGAATTTGAGAGTCCAATATAAACACCTCCGAACGATGACTAAACAACTGTTGTACATATTGACTTTATGCTATGGTAACCATTAAGAAACTGTTATGCTGTAAGTTACATACCAAAGTATACCGTGATATTATATCATCTACCGTCTATGGTTCAAAATATATCGCAATATAAATTTTAGACTATATCGCCCACCCCTAGCTTCACCCCTCTTCCACACGTTCGGTCCCTACTTGGGACCTGGCCACTGTCCTACGCGGACTGTCTCTTACGCCCTTTGACCCTCTGTCGAGTGCCAGTCTAAAGATGTTTTCCCTTAAGACTGCGCTTCTGCTCACTCTGGTCTCGGTGAAGCACGTTAGCGACCTGACTGCTCTGTCAGTCAGTCCCGATTGTCTTGAGTTCACGCAAGATGACGCACGGGTAACGCTGTGACCAAATCCCTTTTCTCGCCCTAAAGTGCTGTCTACTGACACTCGTTCGAGGGTCATCGAGCTCTCAGCCCTACCTGAGACGGGAGGTTCTGTGCCCGTCACTCTGTGCCTGGTCAGAGCGCTTCGTGCCTATTTGACACGTACGTAGAGCATCAGGAAGACGAACCAGTTGTTCGTCTGCCATGGCGAACGTGCCAAGGGTCAGGCCTTGTCTACCCAACGCATGTCGCATTGGCTTACTGAGGCCATACGTCTGGCATATGAGGCAGCGGGTGTTCCTCCGCCTGCGCATGTCAGGGTGCACTCCACCCGTGGAGTGGAGGCCTCTTGGGCCTTCTGGAAAGGCGTCCCTATGCAGGATATCTGCCTGAGCGCGTCGTGGGCCTCAGCCAACACCTTCGCGCGTTTTTACGCACTGGACGTCACCAGGCCGGGCGTAGCAGAGAGTGTTCTCTCTAGGCCCGGCGGCGGTCCCGTGGGTCTTTCCACCTCGGGCTCCTCGGTGTAGGGCTCTTGAGGCTTGGTTGTAGTGATCCACTCGTACGTTTCGGCTTCGAAACGAAAGAGAACGTTACAGATACTAACGTATCCTCGGTTCTCTGAAGCCGAAACGTACGCTTTGGGCCTCAAGTCGCCGACTCTGGCGAGCTTGGCAAAGAGGACCTGAAGCGTAAGCGCAGTCAATATATAGACTTTCTGACGTCACGCAGGGCTGTCTAAGTAGTTGCCTGCGCGCGTCAGAGCGCTTACTGTCCTTTTTTCAAAGGGTTGGTTAAAGTTGACTTCAGAAAAAGTAGGAGATGATAGGCATCATCCATTCGTACGTTTCGGCTTCTCACTCAGAGAACCGAGGATACGTTAGCATCCGTAACGATTTAGCTTGTCTTTAGCTTGGCTTGTTATTTGAATTTTTTGAAAAAAAATTATTTTCTTACATTTTTGTATTTAGTTTTCACACCAAGGCTTTTGGGTGAAATCAATTTATATATAATTTCCACACCCAACTTTTTGTCACTGTCTGTGTTCAACTTCTACCAACCATAAGGCTACCCTACAACACTTTGTTTGTATGTTTGTTGCTTCTACAGATTGGCTGGCCTGAGCTTTTACCCTCAGCATTAGGGAGATCCTCACAATCTCTATTCATGATAATGTTTGTAATGTTTCATGAACAACTTCTATTATTGCTCATTACGTTCTCCCTCTGGTTCTCCTGTCTGAAAACACTTTGGCTTCCCCGTTAAAGTTACCGATGAACAACGGCAATTGGATAAATACAAAGTTGTTTGCCGACATTGTTCCATGGCGGGTACGCTGCAGGAATCACGTCTGAAAAAAGCGTTACTTCTGTATCCAGCTACCTCTGTTGCTAGTAAGCGGATCTTCTCCACTGCTGGAGATGTCACTGCAACCTGATCTGTGCTTTCTGACAAATTAATATTTCTAGCCAAAAATGTTAAGCTTGAATAGTTTTGACATATTCAGGCTGTTGCTGCTACGTGTTCAAAGTTTCAAAATTTGTTTGTTCATTTATAATTTTTATTATAGGATTTATATTAATTTCAGAGTCTAAATTATTTGAAATATCTCCTAAATTAGTTGCTTTAATTTATTTATAGAAATTCTATTGTTTGTAGGCCTATTTTTTTTTTAAATAATAGCAAGCATTTTTTCATGCCTTTTTTCTACCAAAAATTAACCGAACCAAGCACCTCAAGGAAGTGAACCAAACCGAAATTACATTTTTGTGTACCGTTACACCCCTAGTATTTAAGTATTTAAACTGCTTCTTTGCACTGGTTCCTACACATTCATAACAACTCTTTATGTTTATATCATTTGTTATGAGTTTCAATGTTATACTTGCCTTTGTGACAAACTGCTAATAAAAAATATAAGAATAAGAAACCTATTTGTGTTGCGCATCTTTGCCTTAAAGAGGTTTTACCAGGTTTCTACATACTGTAGGTGTATGTAGATCACACTTAAAGTTGTAAACTATAGGAAGTTTTATTGTCTACATGCAACGATCGAGACGAAGACATCACTAGGCTACTACTGAAAAGGTGAGAGGTTTTCCCTGGAGCGCAAGTCAAAATAACCAACAAAAAACAATGGGGGACAACAGGAATCAGGTAAAAATGTAAAACTTCATGGTCACTTTTGTGTAGCATGCTAATGTTAGCCGGAATTTAATTGCAATTTAATTTAAACTTTCAACTTAATTTCAAGATGGCAGCGACTGCAAGTTTCCATGAATCTGCTGTCTGTATTTACGGTCTTTTAAATAAAGTACCTGTGTTCTTTCAAAGTTCTCATTGTCTCGTTTTAAATGTCAGGGCCCTAAGAAGTCTACCAATGAAGTGTGAAGTTACTTTGAACCTTGTTAATGGTGTAAAAATAGTGATCTAGCTGCATAGGCTAAGCTGTGCCCCTAGTTTAATGCGGAAGGCAGGGGTGAACGGAGGTGGGCATTGTATGTACTCGGTAACATCTTCCAGTACAGTCCAGGTCCAAGTCACACCGGATTTCTTTAGACTTCAATTCTGCACTGAATAACTGATTAACCAAAAGCTGGTCCAATTGAAGTGGTGCAATCTCTCACAATTCCAGTCCTTACGAGTAACCAGCAATGCACAGACAGCACTGCTAAGGTTAGATATAATGGACTCTTGCCATTTCGTCAAAATTTAAATAAAAACATTTTTTTCAGTAAGGAGCATGTGTGGAAATGCCTACATCTACAACTTCTGCTTTTTGTTGAGTACACTGCAGAAGGTGAGGAACAGGGACAGCTCTGGAATTAAAAAATGAAGGCCTACTGCAGCTGAATCAAAAATGGAACTGAGTGTTTTAATTAGATGCAGTAGGACTTTAGTTACTTTACCCACCAACTCACAAAAATCTAAATAAACTTTGAGCTACCAGGTGTGGTGGAGTCTGATCCTGGGTCAGTGGAAGACTTCTGCACAACAGGACGCGAGGAGCCGAAAAAGCTCCACCTCTCTCCGCCGCCTGAGCCCTCATTTCCACCCATCTCACTGCTGCTGCTGCTGCTGACGACTTCTGCTGAAGGGATAGACAGAGCAGGACTACGGCTAAACCAGCTCCTGGGAGAAACACAGAGAGCACAATAAGAATAAATTAGTTCCCATTGACTGAAGAACTGAAGAAAAAAAATGTACTATGCAACATCAGATTCGAGGACCAAGAACTAGAACTAGAACTGAACAAGAACTAATTGTGAACAGTCATGGAAAGTAGAGTCACAAGTTCACATATTCAATATTACAGACTGTAATGATGTAGATCTAGATGTTGTAAACTTTCTAATGATGTCTTACACATGGAAATCTGCTATCATGTAAAGAAGTTATTGCCATTTGAGATGATGGACAGCTAAAACTTGCTGAGTTATCAACCATGTAAGATTAGTAACTTTGCACCTCACTCAATAGAGGTGAACACCAATGGTCCTCATTTGCATTATCCCTCCCCCGTCACCGTCATTAATCTGTCAGCTTTCAGGGTTTCAAGTGTTGTAGGCTTAGTGGTTTGAATCAAGGTCAACAAAAGCAGTTACTATGCGTGTTAGTTGATGAATGAGGAATTAGAAGGTACTTTGTTCAATGGAAATACTGATATTTATTTGTTTATTTCTAAAAAAATGTAGGGCTTTTTGCCTTTAATTGGAGATGACAGTGAAGACAATGACAGGAAATGAGTGGGAGAGAGAGATGGGGTAAGATCGGGAAATGACCTCGGGTCGGACTCAAACCCAGATCCCCGGATTTATGGTATGGTGCCTTAGCCAATTGAGCTACAATGCCCCCGGAAATGCAAAAAACAGGATGTACACATGATTTGAAATTGCAGCGCTCTCTAGGGCAACATTGTACATTAAACTTCTTATAGATATGACAATATCTATAACACCACCCCTCACACCCCCAACAAGTCCAAAACACAAGCATTTCTCCACCAACACCCCCCCAACCCCTTCCGCGCCGGAAGACAACTATTCTAGAATCCCACCCAAGATCTATGACACATCAACTTTACATAACTTTACAGCCTAAAGCTGACCCCACACTACACAATTTTATTGTAGGTATTGTTTAAAGTTGAGACTACACCAAACACATACAGAGAATCAGAGCCAATTTGTTTCTCTCCCAGATCGTTTAAGATTCGAACGCTAAAGGGAACACCGCACACTATGACTATCGCTTCATTTTCACATTCGGTAAGACTCATCATGAATTGAGATACATTTTTATAATTGCTGAATATTTTTGTATTGACGGAAGCAAAACTATTTAGGCTACTACCCAAGACCCCAATGATGCAAAGCCTACTTTGTGCTCTAGAGCTGGAGGCCAAAAAAGTTCATTCATTTTAGTTGACCCGCTGTCAAGCTGTTATTATTAATTTTAGCCTACTTGAATGAAAGAGAACATACAACGAAACGGACATACTGTAAGTCTTTGTGTTAACAACAGAAGCAAAAAAATTTTGGAAGTGTTTAACAGGAAAAGGATAGCCAAGGCTTCAGAAATCTTTCAAGAATGACAGCAGAGGAGTTTGAGGTGCTTCTGGTAAAAGTTGCGCCAAGAATCAAGAAACCAGGATGAGACAGGCTGTCAGTGCCAGTGAACGTAACGCTTAGCATCTTGGCAACAGGTTTGTTACTAGCGTGCAGTTCACCGTAACATGTTTCCCAAATACAGTACAATGTCAGACAACGGTCCACCATAGGGTAATAATTTAGGGTAACAATTTACCCTACCATAGTTTAAACATACACTCACACAGCGGCCATTTAATCAAAAACTGATAAGCTAATCAGTTGCAACCATATAGTAAACCTGCGCTTACCTATTCTGTGGACTTATCTCAGCAAACTCTTTGACATTTGGTTGGCTAACGCTAGTAGCCTACTAGCAGGCACTAAATGTGAACAAGGCTGTTTAAAAAAAAATTCCAATAGCCTTCACGTCCAATTAGAAGATGCATGCTTCCAGCTTTTTCTTTTTCATCTCTTTTCTGACCACCACCGTTGGGTATAAGCATACTAAGTTGATCAGCACTGCTGCTGATGGCTGTTGTCTCTCTGAAGTTCTATGGTTCTGTTCGGTCACTGAAAATAACGGAACACTTAAAATATTTCTGAGGACAGAAATCCAAGGAATTGAATTCCGTTTTAAACTAGTTAAGAGTTGATGCTTAAGATGTTTTAAGGCCATAATATCTTATTGATCATAAAAACACAACATAAGTGTTGTGTCATGTGACTTAACAAAAAAAATTGCGACTACTCAGATACTTTTTCCTTTGAAACGGTGTGAATTGTCATGAATTTGTATGTTGCAGGATTTTAGCGCGATTTCATTTTTATCTAAAAATGGGGGGGGGATATTGGTCTGCTGTCCTTCCTGAGCAAGTCCTGCACTGGTGGCACTTTGATCCCACAGCTAGGGTTGGGTACCGAAACGCGGTACCAATAGGGAACCGGGTCCGACATAAAAGGTAGTAACCAGACTGAATAGGAATTGGTGCCTGACTTTTTGCAGACTCTGCGACATGCAACAGATGCCATGAAACATGTGCATGCAAGGGAGGTAACACGTTGAATTTGATGAAACATCTGGCGACACATGGAGTTTATTTAAAAGCCGAAAAATGCACCGTGTTTGATAACCTACGTGACGCAAGGCCAAACACTTCAGCAGCCGCAGTGTCGGCCTCGCCGGACAAATTGAAGGGTCCCAGCCCTGCCAGTGTGGTGGTGGACATCACTGATGATGGTGATGACAGCATGTAAATCTAGTAATTTAATGCCAACCGCAAATCATGCACGTCAAGTAGGCTACAACACGTTGCCATTCAATAGCGCGAGTGACAACGTTTGCTATGTCCATTCAATGTCCGCTGACTTTCTGCTTAATATGAAACTCATAACAACTTGTGTATGTATGCAGAATCTTTTTAACTAAGTTTCAACGCCAGATTTAGCCGGCGCAATTTGCAACTACACTGGGACGAAACAGATTAACGTTAACGTTAACAGGTTAACGTTAGCTAAAGATTATAGGCCAACTGTTAACGTTATATTAATGTTACCTGTGTTCGAGGTTTCACCTATGGGTTACACTCGATATACGAGGCTATACTGTGTATTAAATATTTCTGCTACTGATAACTGTCAGATATTTCCCTGCCTAAAGTAAAAGTCATAATATGTGAAGACAAAATGTTGAATTTATAATCAGAAACGTATAGGTAGGTTGGTAAGGTATACCTGTGTTTGAGGCTATATCGAGAGGGCTGATGCAAAGTATCCTCAGCAGTCACAAAAGCCTCTTTGAATGTGCAATACTGTTGTGCAATATCTTGTTCAATATATTTGTGTTTTATATTTGTATCTATTTTAAAGGCCCACTATGCAACATTTTTCATTTAATTAATCCGTTTCATACTGTTTAGGATGCTAAAATTAGTCATTACACGGCGAACGAACGGTGTAGAATGCGGCACCGTGGCCAATAGCGGTACATACAGCACTTGCAATGTTCAGCTGCGCGGACCGCCTCCAATAGAATGCAGTGCAATACAATGCAATACAGCGGGCTTTAGAGGGAGCTCGTGAGAGAGAAAAACAGAATGTTGCTTAGTGCCGGTTTAAAAGTATTAATGTCCAGTATAATACAATATTGATACAATATTGTTTTATTTGTATACAACATTTTACAACAATTATATTATATATACAAACAATTTTATTTTTATTTTATATTGGTTTATTTATTATTATAACCACCACCATATGGTACTTGTATTTATTTTGTTTAAAGACTTAAGTTAATATTGTGTTAAATGGAAAGAAAAGGGTATTGTTTTTTGACAAAGTGTGTTTGGTTAGGTTTTTTAAGTACCGGTTTGAGAACCGTTTAAGCACCGGAACCGTTTAAACAATACCGAGGAGGCACCGGTATCGGATAAAACCCAACTGATACCCAACCCTACCCACAGCTGAATCATCTTTAGGAGACAGTGCTGGCGCTTGTTGGACTTTTTTTGAAGTCTTCTGCACAACAATTGAACCCATTCCTTTGAAGTTCTTGTTGATCCAATAAATGAATGAACCTCACATGAGTCATGTCACAATTAATAGCATAATTTAGCTTCCATATGTTTATAATAGCACTAGCACCATTTTCCTCGTTTTTAATTGAAACCACGTCATTGATTTATTGAAATTAACGAAGAGAAATGTTGGTTGTGTAGAGTAATTTCGTTGGGATATCGGTTTCAGAAGGCACTTGTGTAACCATACTGCTGAAGTGTTTGTGTCACCAGTGATCGGAAGTGCAGGCAGAGACGGGTTACGTCCACCAGATGAATGTTGCCTGGCAGTGTGGAACTCGTTCAGAACCTTTTCCTCAATGAATAAAAACATTGAGGTGCTGATTACGTTTTAGAAAAACTGGGGATGCTACCCTATTGTGTACATAAACCATGGGATTAATTACAGCTACCGGCGCATTTCTTGTGCATTTGTGTTGTAAACGATGTAGTCTAACAAACTAACATTATGTGTGCATTATGAGGGTGGGCAGTGTGAGTGCGGGTGAAGCTCATGGAAGGTTGTGAGGTAACGTTTGGTGTTTAGCATTGTAGCATTGGATGTATCCCTTTATGACATTACCCCTTGTTGGCTGTAAGATTTGATTTAACAATGAATAAAACAAACTACTCTTTTAGACTGTTTTATTGTGCTTGCAATGACTGATATACGCATGCGTATATCAATATTACCCATGAGCCTCTGCAAATCAGAAATTAATTGCTACCCACTGAAGCCAAGGTATGTATTTTCATCTTAACGTGGTTTATCTTAAACATTATTAATTATTTGTTGATATTTGTTTGTTTCCTGCTTTGGACACATCGAGGTGATTGTCATTATACTGTTTTGCACACCAAATTATGTACTAATGGGATAAGAATTCTACCATTAAACTCCGGTGAACATGTGTATTTCAGTTGCTAGCTGGGTCTTTGAACTGGGTTTTACTTTAGTTAGAGTATCTTCTTCGTTGTTGTTCAACCTAGAGCAACATTTGATAGATACAAAGGTAGCATCTTTTCAGTGCAAGGTTTATTTGTCCACTTTTTAAGATTCAAGAAAGACAGAGTTGTTTTTGTTGGTGAAGGAACTATAGTTCAAAATCGATGAACCGAGAATCATGTATAACGTTAAATAGCGCTCCTTAGCCTACCTTATTAGGGTAACAATCTTAATACAAAGCTATTGAAAGCATTTATTGACCAGGGGTAGATTTTGTATTTTTTTTCATCTAACGTTAACAAACTCACAAGCTTTTCAAAAACGTCTAATTTTTCTTTTTAAAATGTGTCTTATTTGTAGATGGATAACAAGTGGGAAGAGGTGTAAAATTTCGTTTGCTCACAAGCATACCCTGCTGGGTATACTAAGGCACAATTACAGAATGTAAAGAGATTTGCCTCCAAATTCAAGCTGAAAGGTTAGTAATTGTTAAGGGAAAAAATAGAATTGGATTTGATTCAACTTTATCATTCGACATTACACTGTATAAATGTGGAGCAACGAAATGCAGTTTAGCGTCTAATCAGAAGTGCAAAGACCAGCAAGTGGAAAATATACAATATGTACAGTATGGACAGTTAAGAGCAGCATGTGCTATTTTGTGCAAATGAGAGCAGTTGAAGGAGGCAGATAATTAGTGGTATGTCTATCTACATACGTCAGCTTCAGTGTGCTATAGTAATACGGAAGGGTAAAGTATGTGCTATAGAATAAACAGTATGTATAAATACAGTACTGTACAGATGGATAAGTATATTATGAATGTATGTAACATTTTTTTAAAACTTGCAACATAGATGGAGAACTCTGGTTTGGAAGACGAAGGGTGGTGAAAACTAGAAATGAAGCCAAGGGTATTTTTGAGGAATTCCATTGCTCTCCAATTGGAGGACATTCTGGCATATGGAAAACGAGGCATGCCATATCATCAAGGTTTTATTGGTTTGGCATGTCAATTGACAATGAGAACTGGGTAAGTTTTTATGTAATATTGTAGTTCCTCAAATGATAGTGTTGATATTAACTATAAATATATGTTACAGATCTTGGAATGTGACAAATGGCAAAAGGTTAGTAAACCCTTGGGTACTGTCCAGACACTGCAGTCAATTCAGGTAAATGTTAAGGCTATGCTAAGTCTTAGGTTGGTGGTTAAGTCTCTCCACTTTGCATATTGTGTATGCAACATTTCACATAACACATATTAAAAATAATCTTTCTCTTAATAGGTCAGTGATGTCTGGGAGCTCATCGGAATTGACTTAACAGGACCTTTGCCCAAAACATCTGATGGCTTCCAGTATATTTTGACGGCAACGGATTACTTTTCGAAGTGGGTTGAGGCCTTACCCTTACCCTTCTTTCTGACCAGGGAAGAAAATTTGTCAATGAAGTGGGTACCATTTAAATATATATCAACCAGTAATTTGAGTTTTTGTGATTACTCTACAGTCTACAATTTTGTTTCTTCATTCTTCAAGATCAACCGTGCTTTTTGTGAGCTGCTGCATATTAAAAGGAGTGTGACAGCAGCCTACCACCCCCAAACAAACGGTCTTGATGAAAAGACCAATGACAACATGAAACGGTACATACACAAACGGTAGTTTTTTTATATTTCATAAAAATGTAATTATAATGATACTATTTTTATTTTAGAGCCCTCAAGAAGCTTGTGAACAAGCAACAAAATGACTGGGATATCTATCTGGATGCCACACTGTTTTCCTTGAGATCAAAGGTGCACACAACCACAAAACACTCTCCCTTCCTTTTAATGTATGGCAGAGAGGCGATCTTCCCTTCAGAGGTTCCTGCTGACATGCCAGTGAGTTCTTTCATATTTTATAATTTTGGTATTTTATAAAACTTGCTGATTAGATTAGATCCAACTTCTCATTACACGTGTGAATACAGATCAACTGAATTCTGTTCAGTATCTAATCAGAAGTGCAAAAAGCAGAAAGTGCAAAATATACAATATGGACAGTATGTACAGTTAAGAGCAGTATGTACAGGGGAGCAGTAGTGTACAGTTCCATGCATATGAGAGCAGAAGGAGGTAGCCAAATTAGTGGTATGTGCAGTGAATACTTTATATGCTGGCATCAGTGCGCTATATACTACAGATGGGTTAGTAGCTCTAGAATAAACAATGTGTATAAATACAGAATAGTACAATAGATGTAGTCTACACAAAATGTAAATTTGAGAGTTATTTACAGTTGTGAAATATTGTATGTACAATATGGTGAGTCCTATCCATCCATTCATCCTTCCATCCTTCCTTCCTTCCTTTGTAGAAAGGGTATGTATATCTGTAAGGGGTAAGTGGGCAGGTATAGAGAGTGCATTTAAGTTTTGATGACTTTCTCTTCACAATTATTTGAAATGCTAGCTTTCCACTGTCCCTGGAGAGTCTGTGTATACCGACTTCGTACAAGACAAAGACAAGAAAATGAAGGCTTCTAAACAGACAACAGAACAAAATATTAAAAAGTCACAGGAGAAACAGAAAGAAGCATATGCCAAAAGAGTTCAGAAGAAGTACCAACATGTTGTATATGGTGTCGGTGATGAGGTTCTCCTGCTGAATGTGAGGAAGTATGGAAGAAAAGGAGGGAGAATTGAGCCAAATTTCTCCGGTCCATATGTAATCGAGGCAGTGTGTGGCAAATTGGTTACATTAAAAAACCAAAAAGGGTCTACGCTAAAAACGAAATACAACGTGAGTCACCTTAAGCCATACAGAAGAAGCAAGGACATTGACAGATCAGAAAGTTCAGCAAAACTGCCTTCTGAAAGTAAGAAAAGTTGCAGCACACCTCATGCCCAGTACACTGTGAGTCACCAACATTTGGCCGAAGAGAGTGATCAACAGCCTCATGACAGTACAGCTCCAAGACCACCATCTGTTATTGTTACAGGCCCAAAATATGAAGGACGTATAGAAGGCTCAGAAGAGGAAACTGTGAAGCCTCCACCGGAAATTACATCCAGTCAAATGCTAAGCTGTGAAGAACAAGGTTAAATTCTCAGATTTCTACTTCTGACCTGTTGGTTTCTTGTAGCCGCTTTGGCCTACTCCACCAGTTCGTTACATAAAGGTGGATTGGTTAAAAAGGTGGACCCACCTGCTCCTACTAACTAATACTACTAACCCATTGGTCACAAGTTAGCAACAGGGGCTGTGAAAATTAGAAGAAATTATAACATGTTTTTCATTATTTAAAACCTGGAAACAATGTCTTATGGTATCCATTCACACACATTAAATATATTGGCTAAAAATGTAATGTTGAATGTTCATGATCACCCCCTGTCTAGCTTGTATAACCTCTAGAAAAATGACATACTTAATTATTCTTCTAGCTGTATTTTCCTCTTCCATGTAGACCTTTTTAAGCATCAGAATTGGGGTACACTGTTGGCCCGTTGGCCCGCTAGAGTTTTATTTTGGCCCGTTGGCCAGCTTGAGTTTTATGTTACAATTACAAATTCTTGCAGAATTACCACAGATGAAGTTTCCCACAGAAGACACCTCGCTGTGTCCTGTGAATTTTGGCGCACACTGGATTCTTTGTGTAAGGGTGGCATACCAAGTATGGTCTAAAGGATTTTGTGTTTTGTAAATTGAGGAATCACAATTATAACATCATTATGAGCAGAGCTTTGGAATGTTCCTTATTCAGTTTGCTTATGTTAACTTGTAATGACATTTATGTTTTGGATCCTTATGGAATGTCGCTGGATAATATTATTTGCCTTTTTAAAGATTGTCTGCATGTCTAAGAAGACAGTTACCATTGTTGACCCATTGGGAAGGGAAGACACTTATGAACAGAAAGTTCTGAGAAATTGGAGGTAACTGAGCATATGATGTCATGTGAGAATATTTCTTACTAAATAAGTCACTCTGATTTGCGAAACTATGTTAAAAGTTCATAATATAATTTTAGTAATGACCTGGAGAGAAAACACAGGCTGTAATATTTTTTATGTTCCCAGATTTGATTACCCTGTTTTTAATGTCTTTACTACATCGAGAAATTTTCTGAAGATGATGGAACATGATGAACACCATGCAACGTGGAAGGTGTGGATTAAAGCAGTTGTGGGGTTTTTACTTTAAAGGTACGTGTTTGCGGATTTGTATTGGGCAGGTATTATTTATTAATTAATATTAATAAAACTTAATTTTGCAGTTTGGAGAACATTACCTGCAAGACCAAGACCGTGAGGACAGACCAGGACTCTGTGAGAGCAGCGCGCATGGAAGTAGCATGTCAACTGCTGGAATATCGAGGTATGTATAGAAATATTGGTAATATTTTGGTAATCAATAAATAAAAATGAAGGAGATTAAGAATCTGAATGTACCTCGGAGAGGTTTTGTGGGATGGTGACCATACGCAACGGAAACAAAAATAGTGTCATGGTCACCACACTGGACATACAAATCACTCCTGTTCCTGTCTTCCTGTTCTATCAACTATCATGTGAAATAATCTTAAATGTATATTTAGTTATTTCTTTGTTAATATTATCAGTACATGTAATCATATAGGTTAAAGTGTCCTTTGTAGCCTAGTCAGGTAAGTCATATACTGTGTTACATTGTCAACAAGGCAATAGAATTAGTTATAACTATGTTGTGTATACTGTGTAGTCATTCAGGGTTATTCCAAATCGCATTTCTTTAATGCAATTATAAATTGTGACTATAAATTTGACGGATTGTATTTGGATATTTAATTTCATCCATAGAAAATGCAGAGGATTGCATCATTGGAGGGGAATGCAGATGAAAGCATGGTGGAAATGGTAAGAACTCATATTCCCTTACAAATCAGTAGTACTAATCAAGTTCTTTCTTTTAGCATCTGAGCTTTTAAAGGAAGCATTTCCAAACAGTTTAACATTGACTGAATTTACAAAAGAACTCCTGAAAATATGCCTGATCTTTGTAATGAAAATATTTTAACAGGGCACACTTAAACACACTTTATTAAAAACTTATAAATGCTTGAAAATGCTATAGATTGAAAATATTAAATTTCTCAGATTTGTCAAAGGTTTGTTTCATTGTTTCAGATTACTGATGACTGTTACTGTCCTTCAGGTGCAGTGTGACCTCTGCAGGAGATGGGCACATTTCAGATGAGTAATTTTGTTTGTGGCAAATGTGCATACAATAAATAAAGTTCTATTCAACATTTCTTTGAAGTCATCCTGTTTCAGATGAATTGGTGTTCTTTAGGTCCAGTGTGACCTGTTTGAAAATAAACAATTCAGTATTTCTTTAACTCTGCTTGCTTGTTTTTAATTCAGATTTGTATAAACTGAGGAAGACTTTCACATATGATGCCCACAATGTGATTAAAACCAGAAAAAATACAACGGTATAGTGAGCTAATAACTATGTCAATGATGCATGATGCATGTCAAAACTGTAAAAAACTACTACCCCACTTAAAACCATAGGCAGCAGTTTCTGGCAGCGTAAAACTACATGTAAAAAACTGCTACCCCACTTAAAACCATAGGCAGCAGTTTCTGGCAGCGTAAAACTACATGTAAAACACTGCTACCCCACTTAAAACCATAGGCAGCAGTTTCTGGCAGCGTAAAACTACAAAACTGCCACCCCACTTAAAACCATAGACAGCAGTTTCTGGAAGCGTAAAACTACATGTAAAAATCTGCTACCCCACTTAAAACCATTGGCAGCAGTTTCTGGCAACATAACTTAAACAGATCGGGGTATGGGTAGGAAATTTTGGCAATGTAGCATAACCTGACAGATATGACTGAAAATTCTGCTACGGCAGCAAATTCTGGCAAAGCAGCAAAAAAGGGCAGAACACCGGTAATAATTCCAAAGTGAATTTGCCTGCAACAAAGACAGTTTGGTAACTACTTTAATATTACAAGAACTTGCTTGAAAATTGAGCTCCATTGACTAAAAAGGGTCTGTCAGATATTTTTCACTATAAAGCATGAAACCAACTATAAATATGAAGATTAGGACGATATGCCTATATATAACGGATAACTATATATTACGAGAACTTGCTTGAAAACTGAGCAGCATTGACTAAAAAGGGTCTTTGTCAGATATAAACATTTGCAGACATTTAATTGAAAAGCGTGTCATCCGTCCCGGCTCTCTGATCAACAGAGGAATGACTAGACTCATTGAAAAGCGTTTCATCCGTCCCGGCTATCTGTAACGTTGTCTGCAAGCATTTGCAGACATTTAATTGAAAAGTGTTTTATCCGTCCCAGCTCTCCGATCAACAGAGGAATGACTGGACTCATTTAAAAATTGGCAATAAATACTGCTTTATTTATCATTCACTATAGAAATTATTACATAACAACTTATTTGCAATAAGCATTAACAAAAACGGAACTGCTTTTGTTTACTCATGGAAACTGTTGCTATGCTTTATATGCTCTCATTGGATGAAACATATGAGAACGTTTCAGACTCAATATGAATAACGGTGTTGTATTGGCTGGTTGGGTAGCGTGGCTTGACCAGTGTCAAAGACGTGTTTTCTGTACCGCTCTGGGCTTGATTCTCGAACGAACGAATGAACGACCGATAACGAGAAACGACGAACCAGTTCGTGCCAAAAAAACGTTCAAAAGAACCGGTTTGTTTGTGAACGACACAAGCCTATTTGTCAGTGGCTGATTAAGGCTGTTAAGAAGGCCAATTATCTCATTTTTTCAGCCAGTCAGTCTGATACTACAGGCTACTTTTCATAATTTCAGCAGTGCAGGGCGATCGAGAAAGGAATAAATAGCTTGATAAATAAATGTTGATAAATGTTTTTATTCTTGTTGGGTGCTGGGACGTCTCATGAAGCTTGATTGATTTTAACATTTTATCAAAACTATATTTTTTTCATGAACTGTTCATCACACCAATCAGGTCATGCAGTTTCACATAGTATGTTATCTGTGAGTAGAAAACTACTGACGGTGCCGGTAAAGGAGAAAGCGATCAGATATGCAGCCCAATTTTTAAAAATATTGTTATTTTAGGACACAGTGTTGTCATCTTGTCGCGTTGCCTGTGTTGTGGGAGTGTGGAGTCGTTCGGGAGACAAGCTTTTGATAGCAGGGTTAATTAAAATCATGTATGTAGAGCATTTTTTAAATCAAAACACTGTACAAAAAAATCTACCAGTTAACCAATAAAAATGGAAGACTGACATCTGAAGACAAGTAATTTTTAATCAAAGCAGACTGCATAGCTGCATGTCGCTAACTGTTAGCCTACTGCTAACTGTTACTACCTTAACGTGTTGGCAGTAGGCCCAAATAAAAAAGGTAGACTACAGTTAACTGTAACGGCAAGTTAATATCAAACATGATATAACATGCTTAGTTGTAGGACTGCACTTACAGCACATTTTGCTTGTTGAATAAATATCAGTTCCGGTTCCAGTTTTTTCCTTGACATGAAACACAACGGTAAACCTCAGAATATTGTTATGAAATGTCAAACGGATGAATACATAATGTACCCATCAATCTTTAAACCACACTCAAGTTTATGGTTACTGTCTCGACACTTTTAAAAACAATCTGACACCCTTTGTATTTATTCCACGATGGGTCCCTCTGGATAGGTTTGGTTTTTTTGAAAGGAAATTGATCAAAACCTTCACCTTCTGCTTTATGTTTAGTTTTGCAGCCCCCACATTTATTAGTAACCAATCAGGAGACTTAACAATTGCGTGGCCGAGATGAGTTGCCGACCGCCCAATTGTTTTGCAGAATTTGTACCCTGGGAGAGTGAGAGGGGGCGTGCGTGCCGTGCAGCACTTTTGGAGAGTGCAGGGAGGAATGTGGAAAATATAAGGATAAAGTTTAATCAACTGCATAATAGAGGGGAAGCAAAGTTGAAATCCAGAGTGTAGAAGATGAGAAGGTGCACGACATGGTTTCAGCACAAATTCTTGACAGAACTGGCTGGGCTACGTCTGCAACTCGCCATTGGTTTGGCTACTCAAAAGTGATCAGTAACGGAAATCCAACAAATTACGTTTTCCATCATTACAACGCAGTTACTGTTGCTAACAACAACATGTAGTGTGTAACTGCAATGAAACTTTTTTCATCCAACCAGGCTCGTAGCCACATGATCAGCTAAGGTAGAGTAACGTAAGCTAACCAGAGGCAGAAGTGGGCAGATGTTTACACAGACACACAGTCGAAGGTGCACACACGCACAGCAGAAATGGCAGGTTCAAAGGTACAGGGTTTCCCCTATGTACATTTGACTGCAGCGGCCCGCCGCACCTTCAAGCCTTGCCGCCGCACCTTCAGAACCCCCCCCCCACGTCCTCACTTAACTTTAGGTTTGGAGCGATTAGCACTTTTGGAGCGATTAGCGCTTTTGAAACGTTTTGGCTCCGGGTTTTATTTTTCTCATCCTAACCCACCCCCCATCATATAGCCTTATAAAGCTGGTGTCGACCAAATCTAAAATGACGCATTACATTTGATAGGCATCATTGTCCCAGCGATATTACAATAGTGTATATTTGTGTACAATGTTTTCTGTTAAAAATTTATTTATATTTAGACCTTTTATTTATTTTAATTGTACTAGAAATTGCATAATTAATAATGACCATTCATCATATCTTAAAACATCTATCTTGTCTTTGTTAATTAGTAAATACTAACCAATATTTCGATATAAAAGAAAAAAAATAGAATCGAAAATCAAGATCAGATGACGAGAAAAAAAAAAATTGTGATTCCTTGAAATGTCAACACTTAACATAACCTCAACATTAAAACCGTTATGGATAGTTATGGATGATAACCTAGCACTTCTGATATTCAAATTCTCAGCACCAACACCAGTACACACATACAACATAACCCTACATATTTATGAGTTCACTCCCTTTAGTGTCAATATCTGTTTCAAGGGCTTTCAGTTCTGCAAGTTTTTCTTTGTGTGCCCTTCTCAGGGCATTGGGCTTTGATGTTATAAACTTGTAGCCTGACTAAAAAAAACTCACAATAAAGTGAATTATATCACATACCGTATTTCCTGAAATAATGGCCGGGATCAATTAATAGCCGGGCCTGGTTTAATGGCCGGGGGCGTGGCCGATACGTGCATTTAAAGGCCGGGCCTGATATACAGGCCGGGCCAAAAAAATTAAGACATTTGGCAAATGCAAAGAAAAAACACAATATTTATTTCCAAGGAAAAATAAACTAGCCCATCTAATATTTAAATTGAAAGCAACACACCACTGTTCTTCAATATTGAAATATGTTCCTCCCCTAACTTAGATGAGTTAGGCTACCTGTCACGTCTCAGTGGTGCAATGATACGTTATTAGCATTTGGCATACAGTCAATGGCTTAACCCAGTTTTCAATGTAGCTACATTTTAGTTTGTGTTACCATACATCGTAGACCGCATTTAAATAGGAAAGACGTGGACTTGTTTGGTCGCTTCTAACTTCAAGGCTGGACATTATGGATATGACGGTCATTTAAAGTAAGTGAACTGTTACTGAAACTTTATGGATGTGTGGGCAAAATCGCATACCCTTTTCTCTGTACGTTTACGTAACAGTATGTCACAGCGAGATGAAACGCATATCAATGGAAAGAACAGAACCGGGGCTTTCCATCGCTATATGGCACATGTATGTGCATCGATGTGTTGTTGAGAAAATAATTTATGAATGTACCTTAATTTTGTAAATGGCAAACGTTGCTATCACTGCATTAGCCTACTACCGAGTCAAATAACTCACAAACCCGGAATCGCACAGACATGGTATTTATATCAAATGAAAGTGCAGAACCAGAGCTTTCAAATGGTACCAAACACTACTAGATCGAAGCAACCATACTATAAATGAATAAGAAATGAGTAAGAAAGAATAACCGACATTACACTTCATAATTTCAGTTGCTTCATAACTTATGAATGGCAGAACTTACCAATCTTTACAGGATAGTCCTAAAATGTCTTAGTTGCAGAAAATGTAATCCAGGTATATTTCTGCATGGTAGGCTACCATTTATAATATTGATATTTTATCCTGCTATTTCCAATGTTGTTTTCTGTTTTTCTGTTCAAATGCATTCCTCCATCAAAAGGAGAACGCAAAACATGGATCCAGTCGTTCTAAAGCATGCTAATGTTTAGTAACCAGATCAGGCCACTTGAGTGGATACAGAGGTGGAGATATACAGTATGTTTTGAACCCTTTATCAGTAATGATAATAATAATATAAAATCATAGCCTACATGTAGTTCACCGTAATTAAAGAGCGCGTAGGCCTATTCTACCTACCAGGTCAATAAGAAATAAAGGCCTGTCTGTAATTAAAGCCTGCCTAAAATTAAGGCCTGGGCGTTGGGTGAACTAAGTAAATAAAGGCCCCGGCCATTATTTCAGGAAATACGGTATATGTGTCATTTGTAGTGATTTATTGTTTAAGCTACGCAAGTATATGAACTACCTTCTATGATATAGGCTAACTGGACTGTGTAACAATAAAACGTGAATTAAAGGAAATAACGTTAATGAACTTAACGGAACTTCTACAATAAGCCCCTTGCAAGCAAGCTACAGGAAAATAAATAAATAAATAAAAAAATAAAAACTCAAGTAGTAGACGTTATCGGTAAGTTTGTTTGATCAATAATATCAGCAATATTATAAAGTGAATGACAAAGTGCAGCAGTAACAAGTAACCGATAGAAATGAAAAGCCATGCCAACGATATTTTACGGCAGACTTTACACCTACTCAGTATGAGGTGTAAATTTTAAGTTATAACTTAAGCCTACGTTGGACGTATGTGGTGTGGTGCAACAGTGTAACAATTAGTAGAACTGCGATATACTGCGATTCTCCTGAAGGTTTTTCATGGCACGCTGGTGTTTATCAGCTTTGGCATGGGACTCCAGTGCCTTTACGCCCAATGTCGCTAACTGTAGATTCTTCTTGCATATTTTGCAGCGAGCTTCATGTTTATTGCCGGGGACAGCTTGTAACCAGCTGCCAAACTCAGTGTTATATATATACACTTGCCCATGTTCTTATCAACTGTCTCTGAAAACTCTCTGAAAACTCTGCTGTCGACGAGAAGCATCTGCATCCAACTCCATGTGCGATGTCACTGTTACTCTACACCTGATTGAATAATGAGCTCTTGCCCTTGATTTTAGACAAACGTCACCTTTTTTTGGATTTGTTAGTTTCAGCGTTTCACTTGAACGGATTGATGAACGGAGGAAATAATTTTAAGACTTGGGTCAATTAAATTTAAAGGCCCACTATGCAACATTTTTCATTTAATTAATCCGTTTCATACTGTTTAGGATGCTAAAATGAGTCATTACACGGCGAACGAACGGTGTAGAATGCGCCACCGTGGCCAATAGCGGTAGATACAGCACTTGCAATGTTCAGCAGCACGGTCCGCCTCCAAAAGAATGCAGTGCGATACAATGCAATACAGCGGTCTTTAGAGGGAGCTTGTGAGAGAGAAAAAAAGAATGTTGCTTAGCCCCTATTTAAGACCTAGACTTGCGTTTTTTTACTTTTTGAATTTTTAGACACAGTTTACAGTACACTGAAGCCTTAAAGCTTGGGTTTTGTTTTACTTAGGTGCTTCAGTCAAAATGTAAATGTATGAGAAGAGAAAAAAGTACATTCTATCGGACGCTGTTTACAGTACACTGAAGCCTGAAAGCTAGCGTTTTGTTTTATTTTTTAAAAGGTAAATAAATGCTCCATGAATCCATCTTGTGTCCCCTAACTACCTTACCTCATCACTGTGACATGCACGTGTTTCTTTGTAGGACACCATGGTTAATAGGAAGAACAATGATTTCAAGCATCATCCTCCTTTTAACATGTCCAGTCTGCTATTCTAACCCAATCAGCGTAACATAACAATGTCTAGCATTGTGTGGGTAAAGATTCTCACTTGAGTTAAAGGTGCTCTAAGCTATGTGACTCGTTTTTAGGGCTAAAACATACAGCAAACATCTTCTCACAATCTGCTAGCTGCCTGTCCCCTGAACACACTGTAAAAAAAGGCATGGGAGGGCTGGTTTTAAAAAAGTGCTACTCACCAAGTGGTTAGTCATGCTCGATGATGTTCCAAAACATGTATCGTAGCGAAATAAAGCTTCCGTCATGTTTCATTTGGCACTTCGTTTATATGAAACAGCAAATACATCCCTATGGGACTTACAAAAAGGCAAATAAAACACGACAGAAACTGTATTTTGCTACAATACTTGGGTTGGAACATCAGCAAACGCCACTAATCACTCCATGAGTAGCACTTTTTTAAAACCAGTGTTTAAAGGATAGAAACAACAAATGCCCATTGCTAGCCATTTTAAAGGCAGGCAGAGGTGATTCTATATTTCCCATACAGCCGAGACAGGAGCAATCATCAAGATTTTGGTGTCAACCTGTGAAAGGTGTCAACCTGTGAAAGGGGCTCAATGTGTTAAAAACCAAACTATACCTTTAACATTAATGAAGGGATTACAGGCTCTTATCGTAATGTCTGGAAGAAGGCATTTTCCACTTACCTGCGATTGACTTTGGGTGAGGAGTAGGGACTGGCACAAGGTGTGACTGAGGGGGTAACGGAGGGGGTACAGGATGGGGTGCCACAAGGGGTGGATTGTGCTGATGTTGCAAGCTTGTCCTCCTTGAAGTCCCCAGTAGGCATCTTCAACTTCTGAAAGGCAGAGATGGGCAGAAATAATGTAAGTTTAGCTAAGGATATGCCCATGCTCATGCCCTTAAAATACGTAAAATGAGAAGGCTATAGTTTATTAAGTCACTATTTTGCACCACTGTAGTTTGACAAGGTTATCTAGAGAAATTGACATTACCCTCATGTTTATCCTCAATCCTAAACATTAGCCTGCATACCGCTAATTCAACATCTCTGAAAACGCAACTTTTATGGATGATGTTAATAATTTGCAAGCTGCTAAAATAAAGCATACAAAACATCAGCTAAAATGATCTATAGGCTATATGATTATAATCGGAGCAGGTGCATGCATGTTTGTCAATTATTTATTTAGCCTAGGTTATTATAGCATTTAAAGAGCACAGACCTACTGTAAGCAAAGGAAGTGTAGGCCTATGTGAAACGCCTTGTAAGAAATTATGGACTCAAATATAAAATTAACCATCAAAGAAAAACACAAGCCTATATTAATCCATGCGTCACAGCTCAGTATATTCTTATGACAACTGAGATAATGCTGCTAATTTTTTTTTTACCCTGAATGTCATTGCTCCAATTTATTTTTTATATTTTGACATTACATATTTTGTCCAAATGTTTAATATATCTGCTGTTCATATGTTCATTTATTAGTGTGTTATGATTAGAATGTTGCCCCAGTTTTAAAATAAAGCACATCAATGATATTTTAAAGTGTTTCTCACAAAAGGTGTTTCAAATCTTGACTTGGTATTGGTTTCGCAAAAATAATTTTGGTATCGTGCCCACACTAGTACCTGGTGCAAGTGGAAACACGCCGAACGCGGGCCGAGTTTGGCCCGTTTTAGTTCGGCCATTTCTAGCTTGAAATTTTCATGTAGAAGGAGCCAGGAGACGGTGTTGAAGTTTTGGTATGATCCATTAGCTACCTAAATTCAACGATAACAAGGTACATGTGGTTTGACATTCTATGACTCCTTTAAAGCGTTTTTGTTTGTTAGGGGAATAAGCACTGAAGCTCATAATCTGTGCCTTTTCATTTAAACAATAATCAAAATTAGTGCACATCTCTGTAACAAACCCATGGTTCACATGACCAGTGAGTAGATAAGCTGTAATAGCCTATTTGACAGCAATGAGGTATTGTTTACGATAAAGCTAGTTTGACGGATTAGTCACATAAAATACACACCAGGGCCAATGTACAATATGTTTGATCCCTTCATGAAAAGTTGGTGAAAGGGCTTTTAACATTTGAAATGAGCGGAAAAAAAGCTTAGTTCCAACCTCTATAACTCTGTGTCCATATGTCACAGAAACATACATATTCCTCTAGAAAAAACTTGAGGGTGTCACCTTTCCAATGGTATGAGGCACATCCCTGAGTCTAAAACTATGTAGGAACTTTCAAGCTTTCAATTTGGGTATGCCGTTGTTTTGAAAAACAGGAAAAATAGGGGTGTGCCTTAAGAGGTTAAGGTTTCTGCTATGTAGCTTGATCGTCATCCTCGTTTTTGTAAGTCCCTTTGGATAAAAGCGTCTGCTAAATGCATAAATGTAAATGTAAATGTAAAGGGGTTAAAAGCCTTTTCTCTAAAAGGTTATCCAAGTCTGTGCATGCACCAGCTTCACAACACCGTCTTAATTTACAGCATATTAAAACTGGCGGGCTTTCATGGCCAACTATTTGAATTGAATTGAATTGAATTGAATTGAACTATTCCTGATCGCTTGTCCAATCATATGAACTCACCTGCTTTATAGACCCGCCTAACAGTTTTGCTCTTGCTGTCGCAGGCTCAGTGTCCGAAATCCCCACCTCCCTCCCGACCACCGCCAGATGGCCAAGCCTGGTCAACACCAGGGGCCTCATTTATAAAACTTTGCGTAGGATTTACGCCAGAACATGGCGTACACACGAAACTCACGATGTGCGTGCGCACAAAAATATTCAGATTTATAAAACTGTGCGGACACTGTTTTCCATTTATAAATCACATCCTACTCTAAAGTTGCGCCACCTGTGCATACTTCAAACCACACCTATAATTGCTTATAAATATTCAGCGAAACTCCTTAAATGAATATTAATATATATTGAAATCATGGCAAAAGCCAATGAAAAGAAACATAAAGCACAACATCAACGTCACGTCGACTGTGAAGTGGAAGTTTAGTTTACCGTTCACCATTTCAGCGGAAAACTGTCCCCTGCAGTATTACTGAATGTATAGAAGTTTGAACGTTTAGAAATGGTAGAATGGTTAAAACAATACTTTAATGATTAATGCAATAATAATCTGCACCATCGTACACAGCTCCAACATTCAGTCTGCGCTGAATATAACGCTGCTATGCATCGGGTTGAACTAGACCACCTTGCGACTGCATTTGTGAACACAAAGCACCATCTCCACATCATACACAGTAGGCCTATAACTTGGATTGCGGGACATGTTACATGTAACAATGACAAATTCACTTTCACTCAGTGTCCTTAAAGAAATACATGTATGATTGCAGTTAATAGGTAGCCTACCACCGATCACATTTTGGATATCATACTTTTCTCCAATTGTGCTTTTTTATTTGCCTGCCCACCGTGTGATGATCATTATTGAAAAAATGATAAAACATGCATAACAGCCATTCGTGGATAATTATGCTTTGTCTACTGCTCATTTTGCAAAAGCATTCTATGAATAACTTAGTAATTTGTCTTTATTACCTCAAATATCATATTTCGTGACGAGTGAATCAATTAACAACCAACCGCATTTTAGATTTTAAGCACGATTCTTATATGTGAAGTGCTACGTCATCGCGATGTTATGTTTGTGTTCAACTTTGATTAGCCTACTGAACCAAATTTAGGTCAGGTCGTTCTCCTCGTTTCCTCCTGATGCCGACCTTTCCCCTTTTCGTTTTTTTGTGCGTACGCATGGGTCAGAGCTTGCGTGGAGGTGCGCACATTTTACCGGCAAGTTTTATAAATACCAAAGCTTGCGTAGAAAGGTACGCAATGGTCATCCCGTCACATCGTGGGTTCGTCACAAGGTGGCACTGGCAGTATCACGATGCCTCGCCTTGTCAGCTCTCCCAAAATGCTATGGCCCTTTCAAACAAACACCATCAATAGGGTGGGTCCAGGCACAACAAAAACAACGACAAATCAATCGATGGGTGTGAGTTAACGTGTGCCCTCTTCCATCTTTGTTGTGGATCGGTTGGCCGTGGTCTGTTGTGTTTAGGTTTGTTTGAGTATTAGCCTACCTACTATTAGCCTCCCATCGAGCCCCAAACAGCGCCGTTTTTATAAAATACGCCATATCTCCTGAGATTTTGATGAAAACCATACGCCGTTTAGCTTGGGATTTCTCAGGAATGGAGACACGTAGAAACAAACGGTTTTCACCCACCGAGAGCTCAGTGTCTCACCTTTCAAATGAGCCATGGTATGCGCCTATTACTACAACATGGAATACCTACGCTATGGCTCTACAAAAATAGTACAAAAGATCTAAATTGCTGCCACTCTGGGACATAAATTAAGAAAACAGTGCGTCACTCAATGTGTTAAAATGTCTCTGGTTAGACGCTCTGAATAACACCTGCATCAAAAAGCTAACGCTAACTCACGTTAACTTACCAATGCCCATATTAAGCCGACTTAAAGTCACCCCATAGAATGTACTTTAAACCATTAACTATTGAGCCCTCTGGTTAGTATCCTAACGTTACATACAGCTTGCACCTGCGCCGGGTATTGTCTACGCTACCAAAGCAAGTTTAATTAACGTTAACGTTATACATGCTTCTCTGGTGGTATGGGATATCAACTAACGTTACACCTGCTAACGTTAGGCTTCTAACGTTAGCAACTAATTATATCTGCAAGCTAACTTCCCACATCGTGAACTTGCCATTCATAACCAACAACAGAGCTACTTGTTACTATTGTTGGTTATATCCACGCCATTCCTTACACCGAACTATTAGATCCGTAGCACAACTAAAAACCACAATCAATAACCACAATTCAACAGTCATTTATAGCGATTTAGATTCGACAAGCAGTGTAAACCGCGGTTGGTTGGTTAATGTGGCAGCAGCGAATGCTATTTTAAGTTAGCCGCTAGGGTTACGTTAAGCTTGAATTCTGTATATAAATAACCACACAAAATAGTAGCAAAATACCTTTTGAAGTGTAGATCTGTTGGATTTTCCAGCGCGATTGATATTAAATTTGTATCCATGTTTAGACTAGTTTTCACGTTCAGCAAATAATAATCCTAAGGACGTGCCCTAAAATATGGTGTTGAAAACGAATAGACTGAATGGTTGAAAACCGATGGTTAAACACGGGATTCGCAAAATGTCCTCAGGCCTTGTAAAACAGAATGGGATTGGTCCTTTGCCTCAACGGGGTGCCTTCATAGACTGTATGGGTGCCTCTCGTCCTTTACTGCCTCGTCATGTTGCTTGGTAACACAGTAGAGGAAACACGTGAACCAACCATAGAAGAAATTACGTAACCTGTTTACTTTGCCGTAAAAGCAACAGGACAAGTCGTTCGGGCTACTAAAAACAAGGTTGCCTAGATACAAATATATAAATAAACAATAGATAAACAATACCCTTACAAAAATATTTGAAGTTAACTACAGTATTACTGCAGGTTTTTTGAAGTTCAATGCAGTACAACGTAGTACAACTTCAGTTTTACGGCAATACCTTTGAAGTGCTGAAAAAATACTGCATATAATTGCAGTTACAGTACACTGCATTTTTAGAGAAGTACAGTCCACTGCATCTAAAAAACAATATTTTTACTGCAGTTATACTGAAGTTTTTATGAAGGATATTTAGAATGGCTCATCTTCAGTTCTACTGCAGATATACTAACAATGCTGAATTTTATGTTGTACTTATACTGGTGTTGTAATACTGTATGCGGGCGATTCTTAGACTACGGGCACTTTCATGTCCTTTACTCATAATTTATAAAAAAAAATAAAAAATTGGAAATTTCACACTCTCATAGTTATCTTTAAGAAGAAAGTGCTTCAAGATTTTTTTACTGGTATTCTCAATGTACTTTTTCACCTTTTTCAACATTGTTACATATGCAAATTTTGTGCCTGTCCCACAACCAGACTTCAGATTTTCAATAATCAAAATTAAGTGTAAAACAATGAATTTTCTATTTTTTGTTAATGTGAGTGAATAAAGTATCAGTTAAATAATCAAAACATAATTGGGGTAATGAAGGTTAAACAATTATTTATGTGATTTTTATTACCAAATGTAGTTGTCCCACAGTATTACCGTAATTTCCACCACAACACTGTGATGTACCTTTAAAGACCTTGTATAAAAGATTGTTTTGGTAGTTTCTATGGAGATGAACAGTGACATCACAGCACATGTCTGATCTAGAAGAAATTTTGAATTTTCCCACCAACTTTTGAAGAAAACCCAAGGTAAATATTGCTTGAAATGAAAATATTTTTATTGTATGTAATTTCCAAACACGCTGTAACATAAACTGAGTTTGTAAATAAGTTGTTTTTTTAACATACATAGATGTATTTTGTGTGCATGAAATGCTAGATACCAATTTACAGCTAATATCTGATGCTAGCTGAGATTTTTTCACAAAATACTATACATTTGTAATTTCCACCACCGTAATTTCCAACACATTGCCTTCCTGGGTGGAAATTACAGAGGTGTGGTGGAAATTACATTTATGCTCACAGGTGTAATTCATAGATTGTAAGGTTTGATATGTGCAATTTGTTTATTAAAATATACCATTATATAGTGTTTATTACTTATTAAACATTAATTTTACATTAAATGAAATGCACTTCTATCTGTTTTTAAGATGCCAGGGAAGTCTACAAAGGAAAGGTCTCAGGCCTATAGGGACAGAATAAAAGAGGACCCTGTCAAATATCAAGAGCGACTGAAAAGAGACAGGGAGAGATACCAGAGGAAAAAAGAAAGGGGAGTTGTAAAGCCAATTGCAGAATTACCAAAAAGAGAACAACGTAAAAGAAGAAGACAACAGAGAACCTATATGAGAAATTATCGGGAGAAGACAAATAAAGCCCTTAAGGTACAGGCCTACCTTGCTACCACAACCCCACCAAATTCTCCAGATTCTGTCCAGCCAGAACCTGTCCCACCACCTCCCACTCCACTGTCATTATCACCTTCTGACCAACATCTAACACAAAAGCAAAGAGGAAGGAAGAAGGTCCTAAGAAACCGATCAAAAGTGTATGCAGCATTGTATGAAAGCAATGCTAAGCTTGAGAAGGCTCTGCAGAAGGCAGAGAAGTACCGCAAGCGGTATAGTCGATTATTAAAAAAAGTAAGGCAGGCTGACTCCCCAAATTCCAAATCTAAAAAGCAACTGGCATCACCACCACACACACTGAGAAGAACTTTGGTTTTTCACAACGCTGTCCTTGCTGAATTGCGAGACAGATATCAAAATCTATCTTCTGAGAGAGAGAAACAGATTTTTTCTAAGGTAATGGCAGGAAAGATCCTCAAAAAGTACCGTCTACTCACAATGGCAAAAACAGAATTTGGCTTCTCAGCCAAAAGGAAGAGAAACAATGAAAAGAGATCAGCAGCACTTACATACACAAGGAATAAGCAAAAAAACAAGGTCAGCGCAGCTACAGTGGAGAAAATCAGGGAATACTTAGAAAGAGATGAAAACAGCAGAGCCACAACAGGTAAAAAGGAGACTGTGACACAGAAAAAAATAAAAAAACAAAAGAGATTCCTTAATGAACCCATGGAGACACTACATGAAAAATTTAAGAAGGAGTACCCTGCCATAAAGATCTCTTACAGTGAGTTCTGCAAACTGCGTCCTTTCTGGGTTATAAAGCCTACTGTTAAGGACAGAGAAACATGCCTATGCAAGACTCATGCCAATCTGCAGTTTATGGCAGACAAACTGTTGCAACACAAAGTCATTAACAGCAGCAAAATTGAGGATTTGGTTGTCTCTCTTTGCTGTTCACCTTACACCAAGGAGTGTATGTACAGAGAGTGTCCTAACTGTGTGGACAGAGAATTGCTAACCTCAGCCTTTGACCCTGGGGCCCAGACATTTTGGCATGCATGGAAGGCAAAAGCTGAGGAGAGAGAGAAGAAGAAAAAAGATGGAACAAAAGAGAAATTCACAGTTCATCTCACTGTTAAGGAGAAAGTTGAGGGCACACTGCATACTTTACTTGAAGATTTTTCAACAGATGTAAAACAAAAACTTGGAAAGCATGTGTATAACATTAGACATCAATATGCAGCTCTGCATGGCCTAAAAGAAAACTTAAGAGAGGATGAGCTAATTTTGCACATTGATTTCGCAGAAAACTTCCAGTGTAAGTACAACAGTGAAGTCCAGGCGGTACATTTTGGAGACTCGCATCACCAGGTCTCACTCCATACTGGTGTTGCCTACACCTGGAAGGATGTAAGGTCATTTTGCTCAATCAGCCCTTCTTATCGGCACGACCCCTCAGCCATTTGGGCACATCTAACCGAAGTGCTTATTTACTTGAGAGAGCAACACCCTGTTGCCACCACACTTCACGTGGTTAGCGACGGACCAACAACTCAGTACCGCTCCAAAAAAAATTTCTTTCTCCTCACCAATCTTCCTTATCAAATGGGTTGGAAAAGAGTGACATGGAATTTCTTAGAGGCTGGGCATGGCAAAGGCCCAGCTGATGGAATTGGAGCGGCGGTGAAGAGAAGAGCAGATGATTTAATTGCAAGAGGGAAGGACATTCCAAATGCACGAGTTTTCTTTGAAGAGCTTAAGCAGCAAAAGTCCACCACTGAGCTGTTCTATATTGAGCCAGATACCATCGAGGCAATAGATGTCCACATTCCATCAGAATTACAGACAATTCGTGGCACGATGAAAATTCATCAGGTATGGTTTTACTGTCATTTCTTTAAACATTTTATGGTCTTGCTGTTGTTTCTATAACTAATTGAATGCTCTCCTTGCAGATTATCTCTCATTCTCCAAGCCAAATGTCATGGAGGATTCTTAGTTGTTTTTGCTCTGCACCCAACAACTGCAACTGTTTCACACTGGAAACAGTCAAGTTTCAACCATGGAATGCTGCTACCCCTTTAACTAGTACACTTTCAAAGGACACAGCCCAAGATGGAGGTCTGCAACCAATTCTAGACATAGATGAGGGTCTTATTGGGCAGTGGTGTGCGGTGGTCTATGATGGAGATGTGTATCCAGGTATTATTCAGGATGTTAATTTATACAGTGGTGCTGAAGTGAAGACAATGACTGCTATTGGGAGAAATCGGTTTTATTGGCCACTGAGAGATGATGTGATCTGGTACCAACCAATTGATATAATAGGCATTATCCCTGAACCCATACCAGTGACAAAACGCCACAAGGAGATTAAGACAGCAGTATGGCAAGAAATCTGCAAAATTTGGCCTTGAGTTACATCTTCACACACACTCATGCATTCACTCAACCTCACTGTAATGCACATCTAAATGATCTGACACACACACAGTGTATGGTCACTCTAAATGCTTTATGGACACCCCTCTCTCTCTTTCTCCCTGTGTTTAGAACTTTTAAAAATGCATGTTATATGATAACATACCTCTTCCTGTGTTCAGAACATTTTAAAGTTAATGTTATATAACTGATATGATTTTAAATGTTTTTTAAAAATATCTTCAGAACTAAAAGGATTTGTTTGATGGAATTGTGTGCTTCAGAATGTTCAGAACATTTTAAAATAAATTGTTTGTTTCTCTATAGGGTTCATTCATTGTAATTTCCACAACGCCAAGTCATTTCCACAACGCCCAGTAATTTCCACCACACCATAAAGAAGTTACAGAAAAAGTTACAAAATTATAATAATTCATCAAAACTTCTACTTTATTAATGGGATAGAGTTCCACTTAATATAAAAACTCAAGTAGTTATTCCCCCAAATGTATCAAACCATTTTTAATACTACTTTTCAGGTTGAGGTGGATGTAAGCTTTGTGTTTGATCCACATCACAATTAATTTACCTTATCAATAAACGTAGGGTAATTGTAATCTATGCATTAAATTGTAAACCTATGTTTGAGAGTGCTCTTACATTGATGAGAAATGATGTATATCATACTATTTTAAAATAAATGACAAATATTTACATGTGATGGAAATTACATTTCTGCAAGGTGGGTTTCGGAAATCTGTAAAAAAACACTAAATGTCTTGTGATATTAGTGCGTTCTCTTATGGATAATCAAACTAGACTAGTTATACTAACTTTCAAGAGTGTGACCCATTTGATTTAAATAAGTTTTTTTCCCTCAAGTTCTCAAAGCCAAAAGTGCCCGTAGTTGAAGAATCGCCCATGCATAGTAATTGCAATGCAGTTCCATATGATTTTGTCACCGAGTTACAAATGGATGATTTGTGATCAAACGGCTCTTCCAATGCAGGTTGGTGCTCGGCAAACAGATAGGCCTAGATAGGAACTCTAAGTATCACTTTACCAGTGTAAAAAAAAATGAAAACAACAAAAAATTTTAGTCCAAAGAGCGTTCTCAATCATTACACAACTCTGAGCAAATTATAATGACTTTGCATTCAGAATGTAATGAAAATCCTACCATTCATCTGCATGGTTTTATGGTTGTATAGGTTTCTGTGTTTACTGATTTCCATACATGTTATTACATTTTAATGCAGCATTGGGTAACACTTACTATAATTAAAGAATCTTGTGTTAGTCATGATGCTATTCACCAAACTAATTCTATTCACCTTTGCTCCTATAGTCTATTGTTCTTAGTCAGCATTCAATAATCTTTAGTGTAATTGCTGTGGCTTTGGTGTAACAGCAGTATGACTACAGTTGTTATACTGCAGTCACTCTTGTAGTACAACAGCAGTATTACAACATTATAAACTACAGTAATACTGTGATAACAAATGTCTAGTATTGTGGTACACTGTAAAAAAAATCTGTAATATAAAAGTATTTTAATCTGAATTTTACATTTGTTTCTGCTTTTTTAGAATACTATTAATTTTACATAAATAGACTGTGTTTTTACACGTAAAATCACGGTAAATGTAATAAACAATTTGTATGTTTTTTATGTAGTTTTTAAACATATACATATTTATATTGTTAAAAATACATTCACAAATGTACAATAATTTCACAAATATGTGTCTGTTATTTAAGAGATTAAATTCTAAAATTAAATTCTTCTTTAATACTATGAAAAATAATACAAATGATCTAAAATTATAGAGAAGAATTAATAATCAAATTAGTATTTCAGCTATAATTTTGCTGAAAATGTCAGTCATCTAGGTCTGTTTCAATATTTCTGAGGTAAAAAGTGAAAATATAATTAATAGGCCTAGGAAGAAAAACAAAAAGAACATATAAAACATTGCAAGGCCAAGCTGTGCTAATTATATCTTTAAATAGATGTAGAGGTAGGAATTGAAAATAGATGTAGAGGTAGGAATTGCAATATAAATCTCAAAGTATTCCAAGAGCGTATTTCTGAACAGAAATAGTTTTATCAGGGGACATTTTCCTACAACTCTCTGCACCTGGGGTCAGGCTCAGGGGTCATGAAAACAACCTGACATGCCATTGGATGTTGGGACACATAACGACATGACGCCACTGAGCTAGAAACACAACGCTACACGTCGGCCAACCACAACGGTTGCGGGAATGGCTGTGGAAAGCGCGGTGGAAGAGAGAAGTTTGTGGATGTCCAACGCAGTGCTGAAGCCAAGTACTGAATATCAAATTCAGCTCAGTAGAATTAGCTTGGTATTGCGTTTACTGAGACGGTAAAAGACATGGAATCCCTAGCTATGAAGGCACATCGTCTGTTAGAATAGCCTAAGGTGTATTTACTAAACAGCTAGAACAGCTGTTGGCTAGCAGAGTTTTGTTTGCCAATTTGTTGGCAGCCAGCTTTCTGCAATTCGTGTAAACACAGCAGTTGCTACGCTAGTTTCTATTTCTAAAGGCGGCCCGTGACGACCAGCTGCCACTGACACATTTGTCTTAATATAAAATTAAGTATACAACATAAGAGCTAATAGGCGAGTTGCTCCACTGTAGCAACGCACCTGCCCTCCTGTAGAGAGCTTGTGCGCCAAGATGCGCTGCGTGATGAAGTGAGAGAAATAATATGTAATTGTTCTTTTTACAGTCATTGTTATTACATGTACTTCAAAATACTTTGACAAAACTGTATAACATAGGGCAGGGCTATTCAACTTCAGTACCAAGAGGGCCGAATGGAAAAATCACTTTCGGGGGCCGCATAAAATAAGACACCGCAAAATAATTGTATCCAACAATATTTAAAACGGTCAGAGCTAAATTAAGTTCAACACAATGGCAATGTCTAATAGCTGCCATAAATCGTGCATCAGGGGGGAAAATTGCGTTGCTCAATAAACATGTGAGTTTTCTACTGCTGCAGAGGTTAAAATAATAAAAATTTGTCAGTCTACCTTAAACGGACGAATCTCGTTGTCAATTAGACGTTTTATAGCCTAGTCAGAGCCATCTTCACTCTACTCTGGTGAAAGGGATTGTAATTTGCGCAGACTCGAGCTTTAGAACCTTTGGCGTTAAATCATGAGGTGGTGTCAGGGTTTGCAAGGAGGACCCAGATGCAGAGCCAGACAGTCACAGAAAGTTTTTATTTTTGCAAGACAGGACAAGGCAACAGGGCTAACAGACAACAAATCAGACAACAATCACACAAAGGACTTTAACTCGGGAAACACAGAAGGCACAAACTACACAGCAACTACAAAAGTACAACTGAAATAGATCACATAGAAGGCACAAACAGAATAGACACAACTGCCTAGACAAGGGATGAAATTAAACTAACAAAATGTTCAAACCAAAAACTCAGACAAGACAAACAAACAAGCTAAACACAGACAAGCTAGACGCGGACAGGCTACACGCAGACAAGCTAAACACCAACACCAAAATCAACAACTGCTAGACGCAGACAAGCTAAACACATTGACCAAAATCAATACGGAACATGCAACACTGACTAACAAGAACAAAGGACAACCCGGAGAAATTACAAACACACTGCAAACCTCAGGAACACTAAAACAGCCAACAGAGACTACCAACAAGGACAGCCAACATGAGTAGACAGAACTTAAACACAAGACCTAATATCAAATGGAACACAGGTGTTCAGACAAAATGGCGGGAAAGCAAAGACAGGAAGCCGAACAAGGGGAAGGCGGGGCGAGAATCAAAACAAAGGACGCATTACATGGCAGACAATACTAAAAACAACCAGCAGCGGGGAAACAGAACAGAAAGTCCGGGGGTGCGTTTCCCAAATACCGACCGAAGTTAGCATTATCCGAAGGTAATGCGAACGAGCCCACACTTGATTTCCGCCCGTTTCCCGAACACCATCGGACGATGAAAGTTGTAAGAATGTGAGGTCGGGCGTGCTTCGCTGAAACTAGGAAGTCTACAGATGTTTCGGAAGCGTTCGGGGACTATTCGGATATATTCGCTGCTGAAAGCGTCTCAAAAACGGAATTGTAACCTCATTTCACAAGCCAGTGTGGCATTGTTAACAACTTTTACTAATCTTTGCCCACACAATCATGTACCTTATTCACTGGAATTAATGACTGAAGGCCATAACTGCCATATGAATTAATATTAAATATGTAGTGAAAACGACATACATGTGTAAATAAACCAAATGACTACTTTTGACCGTGCATCTTCATGGGTGAATGGTTAGAGCAGTAAAATATGCGATTGCATCTTGTTATTAACACGTTCAATTCCTGCTGAGGGCACTTATCTTGTCTCTACTAAATATGTTTAATTAACAATTCGGACATAAAATCGATTTACAGAGTTGTTTTTCTGCAATGTTTGTGAAAATTTAATGTCGTTCATTGTGACTTTAGTTATCAAAATAACCCTACAATCCATAGCCTATGATATAAAACGTCATGGTCTAGTCATTAGGCCTACATCAAGGGTCAGGCTACTACATTTGAAACAGGTGGAAAATGTCTAATCTAATTTCAGGCTAAATGCATGTTAAGAGTATTTAAAGCCAACTGTAGGTGGCGGTAATACATCAAAGGGGGAACAACCCAGACATTTTAAGCCCCAAAATGCCGAAAAAGGCGTCATGTGACCATAACTTAGCCAAAACGACAGCTCCGTGGGTGTTGTGTCAACGAATCCTTTTAACGAAGGAGAACCCGAGCGTTCGTCCAGCCTATGCTTTTGGGAAACGCCTGCATCGTGTGCCGATACGTCGGACTAAGTTAGTTATAAACACCTTAACTTGCTTCGTCTGGACTATGGCTTTGGGAAACAGTAGCGCCGTAACTCCTTCGGGCAAACCCAGGAAGTAGCTACGGAAGTTAGCAACAATGCTTTTGGGAAACGCACCACGGGACAGGATCCTGACAGATGGATACACAGAGAATACGCAGAGCTGCATTAGTGGCATTAGCCTACTTATAAGAATTTAACGCTAATTATCCGACAAACATTTTATCACAAAACTATATTTACACCGAACTGGCAGTTTGTGCAGTGATGTGACTGCGATATCGGAGTGAAGAAAATGGGAGAATTTGTGTAGCCGATAGGGGACAACGGTGTACTATTTGGCAATCATAGATATGAAGATCTTGGCTCGCCTATCAAAGCAAGTTCATTCTCATGACACATGGAACGCAGGAAATTTTAATCGGGCCGCATCTGGCCCGCGGGCCGCTAGTTGAATAGGCCTGACATAGGTTGACCAGATTTCCTGAGTCTGAAACTGGAACACTTTGCGCGTGACCGCAATGCTCGTGCACGCACCCGCGTTTTTATTTTTATTTTTTTACTAAACACGCACCACCAGACACAGATTTACAGATGAGCCACACAAATAGCCAGATTTGGGATGGGCAACAGACCCTAGCACGTTTCAGTTATTTATTTATTTCAATGAGAACACAAAGAAAAATGTATATTATATTTTTCTTAAACAAGGGCAGGGTAAATGTATTGTAAATGTTGACGTATATTATACCTTTATATTGAATGGTTAAAAATGAGAGAAAAAGTGAGAAAAAAGTAGCAAAACAAAACAATTACAAAATAGCAAAACAAATCTGTAATATCCTAATGAAAAACATGACATGAACATGAAAAAACGACAACGAAAAAATGTTTTATAAACATAGCTCACATCCACCCACCCTAAACGAAAATGCAATTCACTTCATATATTTAGAAGACGCATGAACCTTTTCCAACAACTCTCTCAAGGCTCTCTGACAGGCGGCAGTGAAATTGAGCGCACGTGTTAATGAAGTTGATTCGGGTAATGAGCAATGCTTTAAGGGTATGCAAGGTCATGTGGTTCCTCTCGTCAGTCCAGCTATTACCCATGATTGAAAATATGCGCTCAACTGGAGCGTTGGTTCCAGGTAGACACATGGCAAACTAACAGAGTTTGTAGATGTTGCTGTAGGGAATCTCCTTATTTTTAAAATGCGAAACATTTCTACCCAGCGCTCATCAGCTGGTTTGCCATCAGCATTCCACTGGGCTACCACTCCAGTGATATATGCCCGAGCTGATGACGTTTTGTCAAATAGCTGGGTCTCATTGATGTGACACTGCCGCAACCTTGACTCAACGAATTGGAGAGACGACTCAACCTCATCCCATTCTGGGGCAGCATTGAGGAGAGTCCAAGAAAGAACATCCAATTCTTTAAAAGGAGCGCCCCATTCATTTAAATACGAAACGCAACAGTCGTAAAAGGCACAGACGGTGATGCGAAATTCCTCTGCCATCCGTGGATCGTCAAGGGAGCTCAGAAGATTCTTCACCTGTGAAACTTTTTTATGTTCTAAATGATGAACAAAGGAATTCAATGCTTTTGTCGTTTTGTGTTCATTTCTACAGTTTTGTATACTAAATGTAGCCTTAACAATTTGTTGTTTTTTTGTGCGCCTTCTGCAGGCCGACGGACGATGTATGTATATGCACACAGAACCTCCGATAAAATATTTTGTCAGAAACTTGAGAAATAAGAACATTTGTAATAAACAATTGACCTATGTGTACACAAACGATCCTGGACATTTCTTATTGGCACGACATGCGTGTAGTAATCGTCTGGTATCTGGTCTGGTTCCCAGCATGCACAACGATAGTTTCTGAAATTATTAGACTAATATTATAGTTTTATTTGTATTATGCCCGTTTTAAATAATCATCTGTAATATTTTAGTAAACTGTAATCAGAATATATGAGGGAATTTAGTGAAACACGAGCATTTATTTAAAATTAATTTATAATAGGCCTATGCAGTGTCAGGGGCTATACACACACCGTCAGTGTGAAACTTCGTGATGGGCTTCCATATCTACAGAAAGTTTTGAAGTATCAGCTGTTTGTCTCCAATCTTCAGCGTTACCTTGAGGCCTGTAAAACCTGCTCTCTTTCTCTCCTCTATCTTGGCTTGCAAGCTGCGCAAGTAGAGACCGGAATGTACGGAGTTATTCTGCTTTTCCAGCGCTTTTATGGTATCGCAGAACAAAGCCAGTTGATTATGCAGAAACCACATCCACGCTTCATTCAACAGATTCTGAAGAAACTGAGCAAGCACAACAGGAGGTCTTTCAAAGTAGAGCTCAACTCGTCTTGCTCGTCCCAAGGATTGACGAATATTCCAGCTCAACAAAATCGCTAAACTCCTTCAGATGCTCAGTACGGACAGTGTAGATGTGAAAATGTCCAAACACCTTGACTATAAAGCCCTCGATGTCGCTATCTGCAGCAGTCTGAAGAGCATTGTGAGCGATGTGAGCAGCGCAGCCCACTCCAACTAATTTATTGGCGACATCATTTAATTTGAAGAAAACGTTATTTACGCCAGCCCTAGACCTCCCACCAAAGTTGGTGTTGTCTGGACAGAATCCAACAACTTTGTCGATGAGGTTAAAAGAGTCGAGACTGCGACGAAACTCTTCAACTAGGATACTAGATTTTGAATAATTTTATTTATGTTTGAATAGGGTTATATCTACGTCTTTTCCTCCCGCCACTAGCACTGCCTCGCGAGATGGCAAAACCTGTGTGTCGCTGGCTGCTAGCTTAACATGACATGTTGTCAACCTAACCTGAGATCTTTTAAAGCTTGTGCTACGTTATCTTATATGGGCTGGCTACGCTGACGCTGCAGTTTGTGCTGGGTGCGCTGAATACAGGTCAGTGGCTGGGTGTCGTCGTGAAACAAAGGTGGATGAAGTTAATTGTTGTATAGGCCTAGGT
>JAGFZM010003319.1:0-24875 GCA_017657215.1 Limnothrissa miodon
TGTGTGTGTGTGTGTGTGTGAGGTAGACATCTCCGACCAGAAAATAATAGGTGTTTGTGTGTACGTGTGTGTATGTGTGTGTGTGTGTGTGAGGCATCTCTGACCAGAACAGAATAGCTAAGTGTGTGTTTTCTGTGTGTGTGAGCGTGAAAGTGTGAGGCAGGTATCTCAGAACAGAAGAGTATAGGTGTGTGTGTGTGTGTGTGTGTGTGTGTGTGTGTGTGTGTGTGCGAGTGTGAGAGAGACATCTCAGGCCAGAAGAGAATAGGTGTGTGTGTGTGTGTGAGGCAGAGCAGAAGAGATTAGTTTTGTGTGTGTGTGTGTGTGTGTGTGTGTGTGTGTAATTGAGGCAAACATCTTCAGTCATATAAGCATAAGTGTGTATATGTGTGTGAGAGAGAGAATGGGAGAGAGAGAGATGGAGAGAATGAGAGTAAAATGGAGAGAATGAGAGAAAGGGAGACAGAGGAGAATGAGAGAGATGAAAAGAGAGAATGGATTACGTGGCTGGTATTACATAAGAGTGGAGCAAAGCTTTAATCCACCCGCTCTGCACACACACACACACACACACATACACATGCACACACACAAACACACTCACACACACAAACCCTCCAGTTTCACCTGTAGCTTGTTTGGGGACTTATCTCGGAGGATAAATGAGCTGAGTGTGTGTGTGTGTGTGTGTGTGTGTGTGTGTGTGTGTGTGTGTGTGCGTAATAGGAACTCTGTTCACATGCAGTGCAGCATGACTGGAAGGGAGATGGGATAAAGAGTAATCAGTAAATGCAAACACACAAACACACACACTCACATCCAGGGGGAGGGTGGTAAAGTAGGTAATGTGTGTGGGTGGGGGGGTGGGATAGAGGAGCTTGCATGAAAAGACTTAGTAGGCCAATAGGTATGTTTATGGTGAAGCAAAGTGTGTGTGTGTGTGACATGATGAGATATAGTGGAAACGTTTTGTCTTCCAATGATGAGGTATAATAATATCACAGCCCTTTACCCCTGCTTCATTTTGTGTGTGTGTGTTTACATGTGTGTCAGACGTAATGGTGGGAATGGGCTACTCTCGTGAGGAAATTACGGAGTCTTTGTCCAAGATGAAGTACGATGAGATCACAGCCACTTACCTGCTGCTCGGACGCAAAGCTAATGAGGTAAGCTAGCTTCTGGCTAGTCCACCAATCACAGAGCTCCACTGCACTATTCTGCACTCTCATTGGTGGAGCTGGAACCGTAACAATTCGAGGGAAATATCAACTTCTCAATGTGTGTGTGTGTGTGTGTGTGTGTGTGTGTGTGTGTGTGTGTTTGGGTGTGCATTGTATGTTTGTGCGTGTAGCAGGAAATCAGTGACTCCAGTTCCAGCAGTAACCTCTCATTGGCCAAGTCAAGACCCTCCAGTGAGCTCAACGGCCAATCACCTTCTCACCTTAAAGTCCAGAGGAGTGCCTCCACTAGTCAGAAGTCCCGTCGTTATAGTGACCAGGGTAAGACAGCCAATCAGCTTTCAGCATGATAAGCATGAACAGTAGAGCAGCTGCCAGGCCTCTCTCAAACTAGATAGATTAGTTAGATTAGCTTTTTCACGTACATTTGGACAAGTAACTTTTTTGTCAGTACTTCAGTATCATATTGTGTATGCACGAGATACAGTTGTACCTTTCAGTAATTAACAGAAATAAAAGTCAGTTAGCATATCAGTAATAGATAAAGAAATAGATTAGTAATAGAATAGTAGTATATATCAGCAGTATTTCAGTAGTATATCAGTAGCCTATCAATATTATATCAGTAATATATCAGTAGTTTATCAATATTATATCAGTAGTGTATCAGTAGCCTATCAATATTATATCAGTAATATATCAGTAGTTTATCAATATGTCAGTTGTGTATATAAGAGCAGTGTTTCTCAAAGAACCACCAAAAACTCAGAGACCACCTGCACCTCCTAATCCCCCCTCAGAATATATGTCAGGTTTGAAGTTGAAGTTGATATAATTTTTTCATTTCTTGTTTTCACTTCCTGCTGTGACTGTGTTTGCGGGAGACTGGAACGTAGGCTATGTTGCCAAGAGAGGAGATGCAAATCGACATAGGCTACAAGTTACCCAACTCACCTTTACTCTTTTAATAGGCATAATGTTCATGTATAAGCCAGCTGGGAAACACTAAATTAACATATTCTTTTATGAATCCCCTCACAGACCACTAGAGGTCGGACCACATTTTGAGAAACACTGTTTTAGAGGTTTATTAGTAATATATCAGTAGTGTGTGTGTGTGTGTGTGTGTGTGTATGTGTATGTATATGTGTGTATATATATATGTGTGTGTGTGTGTGTGTGTGTGTGTATATATATATATATATATCAGTAGTATAGAGATGCAGTATCTCACTATTGCCAGACACAATTGAGTTGTCTAGATGAACCTTTGTGAGCTAGTTAATAGTAGATAGTAGATAGATAGTAGTAGATATTAGTAGATATTTTGTGAGCTGTTCAGATTGTAACTGGTTTTTAACAGAACAGAAGGTGAATTTGTTGAGCAGAGCTGATTGGAGTGAGTTGAGGTGTGTTTGTCTGGATCACTCTATTCCCCAGTGAGTCCGGTGTCGGCAGGTTCTACCTCCTCCAAGCGGGCCGTGGCGGGTTCTGGAGAGGGCGAAGGTGGGGTGGGTGTGTCGGCACGGAAACCACCCTCACACGCACACACACCCCCCAGCCCCATGCTGGGTAATGCAGCCAACCCCAACAAGGCAGACATTCCCAAGAGGGGCAGCATCACCACACCCAATGTAAGTCTGTGTGTGTGTGGTTCTATGCTTGTGTTTGCTTATCTGTGTGTATCTCATCTTTGCTTCATGTTGGCTGTCAGAAAGCAACACTTTCTGTTGATGCTTTGTTGACTTGTGTGTGTGTGTGTGTGTGTATGTGTAAATAGAATTCTGGAGGCATGTCACGCAGGAATACATATGTTTGTACCGAGAGAAACAATGCAGAGCGTCTTTCTGTGATTCCCAACGGAAAAGAAAACAGGTAACAGTCGCTTTCTCTTGCATATACACACAGACATTACAACATCCACATCTGCTGAAACAAAATTAATGCAGCTAATGCGTGTTGTACAGCCAAACTTGGTAGTGCACCCGATTTTGATGGCATCGTCTGTCAGACGGCCGACAGTGTGGGTAATACCTCATTTGGTTTTAGTGACAGGTTTATTGTTGTTTTAAATGTCAGGGTCCTCAAAATTCCTCCAATGACATATGGAGTTGCTATGAGGTTTGTTAATAGTGCTATGCCTTTAGCGCTAGCCTTTAGCACTATCATTCTCAGCCTAGGGAGAATTACCTAAAAACCAGGGGCGTCGCTAGGCTCAGCCCAAGGAGTTTGTGAAAATGAATTTTTTTTTATTATTATTAATTTTTTAAAGACACATTTTATCATGTGGATAAATATCTTGTCTCAATTTCACTGTTTTGTGGAGAAAATATAGTATTGTTTTTACCGTAACTCCTCAAAGACATAGACCAACTGCCTTCTTTTTGCGTCACGTTCAGATTGCCTACTCTGCCAAGTTTCACTAAGTTATGCTGCCGAGACCTTAACACCTTAAGTTACTGATACAAAGATAGCCCACTGTTGACGGCGTAAGGTGCTATGTTTTGCCTATGTAGGCTAACTGAAGCCCCTTTTCCACAAACATTAACCTCAGTTAAATGAAAAGAATATTGTCACAGTGGCTATTTTGATGGTTAGCTAACGATGCAAAACTGGGCTAACCTAGGTTAACGCTACTTGACACAGAAAATAAGACTGTTCCTGACCCCCAAACTCACATGAAAAATAGTGTGCCAGCTGCAACACCATAAACACCAAAACCTGGATGCTATTTACTAGTTACAAGTTATGCTAT
The DNA here is from genome assembly GCA_017657215.1 of Limnothrissa miodon. Taxonomy (NCBI): domain Eukaryota; kingdom Metazoa; phylum Chordata; class Actinopteri; order Clupeiformes; family Clupeidae; genus Limnothrissa; species Limnothrissa miodon. The sequence continues at coordinate 3,934 of JAGFZM010003319.1, forward strand.
ACAGGATGGATAGCTGCAAACAGACAGTTCAAGCACTGACAACAACTCAAGTAGCTTTGGACACCTCATGATAACACCTCCCTATTAAGAAGGCAATCCGTTGTTTAAATCCATCAGCAAGCCCATTCACAATTGTGCAGCCTAATGTGCAGGTTAGCCTTATCTATCAAAATGCAAACTTATCGCCGTCGGGAGGTTGTGATTTAGTAGCCTATCTCTGTGGGTAGACTATTATTATCGTTTCACTGTGTCGGTTGCAAAATATTAGTTTAAAGCTATAAATGTTTGTGCTTAACATTATTTATGTAGATAAATGTATTTATATTGACAACTACTAATCAGAGACAGTGTTTGTGATCTTTCCTAATTTTGACAGGCTGTGAGGCATAGAAAACAAAGCATGACGAAATAAAAAAGCGAAAAAACTAGTTTAGTTACATCGGGCTATATGATTTGTGTAGTTCTAAATGAAGCATTAACATTTTTTTACCCGGGCTCGCTCAAATTACCCCGGGCTGAAACACCGTAAAAATCGTCTAGCAACGCCTCTGCTAGAAGCTATGTCTTTAGCGCTAGCCTTTGCCACTAGCATTCCAAGCCTAGGGGGAATTACCTAAAAGCTATGTCTTAGCACAAGCCTTTAGTGCTACCATTTTAGCATTCTTCTAAAATGATCTAGGGATCATTATCTAAAAGCTATGCCTTAAGTGCTAGCCTTTGGCACTACCATTTTAGCATTCTTTCTTTGGCGTTAGCATTTTAAGGCTAGGGAGCATTAGCTAACAGCTATGCCTTTAGCGCCAGCATTACAAGGCTAGGGAGCATTGGTGCTGTATTTTGGAGTGCTGGATGGCTAACAGGTAGGCTGGTTGACCAGAAGTTTGTGGTTGTTCATCATATTTCAGTACATTTCACTTAAGACTAATTTGTGTTCGACTGTGGATGCCGGCCTTTTTTTTATTTGTGTGTTGAACCTCTCTTTTGCATTCCCTACCTTGCTCTCCTTGCTCCTTCCCTCCCTCTTTCCATCCCTTCTTCTCTCTCTCCTTCAGTGCTTCTCTTTCCCCCAGTCAGAAGAACCCTGGTGCTTCCACTCACAGTATCAGCAGTGCAGCGGCGCCTGATAAACTACGTTTCCCACGAGGCACTGCGAGCCGCAGCACCTTCCACGGGGGTCAGCTCCGAGAGCGCCGCACAGCCACCTACAACGGGCCGCCTGCCTCCCCCACGCAGGGGCGTAACCGTGGCAACACAAACAACCTTCTCACCAAGCTCACTTCCAAACTCACTCGCAGGTAAAACACACACACACACACACACACACAGACACACACACATGCACAGACACACACACATAAAAAAAAATATATATTCTTTTCTGACTGTATGTGTCTATCTGACCCTCCCAGCACTGTATGTGGTGCTCGCTCATCCTCATTGCTCATGGTGTGTGTGTGTGTGTGTGTGTGTTTTGTTCTAGAAATATGTCATTCAGGTTTAACAAAAGGTAGGCCCCCGGCCCTCCCTCGCTCATGGATTTGTCTTTTTTGCGTGATGACCTAACTTCAATTAACTCCACTCAACAGCCTTGTTAACACACACACACTCACACACACACACACACACTCACACACCTGTGGTACTCTGGACTCGTTAACACACACACACACACACACACACACACACACCTGTGGTCTTCTAGCCTTATTAACACACACACACACACACACACACACACACCTGTGATCCTCTGGCCCCGTCAACACATTTGGGTGCCTGCATCAGCCTGCAGACACACACACACAGAAGGATAGCTCACACGCATGCACACATACACATGAGTGTGTGTGTTCACACAGATACTAGCAAGCTAGCTAAACACACACACACATACACAAGGGAAATGCCATTAGCATTGCCCTCTGAGCACTGATGCCATAGCTACCAAACCAGACCAGTGAAGCACTGACCAACTCACCACTAATCTCACAACAATGCATGTGTGTGCGTGAGGAGGAGAGAGAGAGAGAGAGAGAGAGAGAGTGAGTGAGAGAGAGAGAAAGATAGAAAGACACATCCTTCTAAGGGCTTCTTTAAAAGAGGTGCACCCTAATTGTGTGTGGATTTGTGGAGTTGCTGTGTGTGTGAGGTGTGGAGTGTCTAAGAGTGTCTAATCTCCTCACTGTCTCTTAAGGGGAGGGGTCTGCACTATTCACCTCAGGACACAGGATCTGTGTGTGTGTGTCTGTGTGTGTGTGTTCACATGAAATGGGTGTGGCACACTCAATGGGACTTGAAATACTTTGATGCACTGCCATCTTGTGGTTAAATGGAGAAAATGAAGCCAACTTGAGCTGGGAAAATTTTGCCAGTTGGAAGGAGACACCGGCCACTATTAGTTAGTTAATGCCTCACCTCTGAGGGCTGCCATTGGTTAGTTATGAACACATGTCTCATTTCTGAGGGCTGTCATTGGGTAGTTATGAACATATGCCTCACCTCTAAGGGGCTGCCATTGGTTAGTTATAAACACATGTCTCATCTCTGAGGGCTATTATTGGGTAGTTATGAACACATGTCTCACCACTCAGGGCTACCATTGGTTAGTTATGAATGTCTCAACACTGAGGGCTACCATTGGTTAGTTATGAACATATGTCTCAACTTTGAGGGCTAAAAAGAAAAAGAGTTTACCCGCACACTGTTGCTGCTGCTCCCGGTGACTTTATTGTACAACGTTTCGACCGTACAGGTCTTCGTCAGGTTGGGTTCCACAGGTCTACGTGTTACATATTGTAACAGCCAACATGTTCCAAGACACTGACGTCAAACCATACATGTCACATGAATGTAGGTACATATCTGGTACTCTTTATTTTAATGGGTTTATTCCACTGTATCAAAGAGTAACAAGGATGTACCAACACAGCTGTTACATGTACTATGTTGTAACAGCCAACATGTTCCAAGACACTGACGTCAAACCATACATGTCACATGTGTGTAGATGACCTAATGAAGACCTTTGACTGGAACTGGTTCGTATACCACAGTGATGCCACTTCCCCTTGAGCTCGGCACCCTCAATTGGTTGCTAAACACCAAGGTGTCCTGAGCATTGATTCATCTGCTCCAGCATTAGGGTGCTCTGGGCCTGAGGCCAGTCTAGTACCTTCCTTGAAGAATCCAGCACTTTGGCAAAGTACTATAAGAACACTTCATATTACACTGTAACAACAGTTTGTAGATACACAAAAATACATGATGTATGTACAACACTAGTACATGACATAACATGTTGTTACACTGGTTGTACCACTGTACCTAATTAGGTATATACACTGTAACAGTGTACCCTAAAAATGTTACCCCTAGAATTAATTGTTGCAGCTGTGAGGGTCTCGGTTACTTTTTAAAACTCTTACAAGAGCACACACACACTCATACACTCTCTCACACACTCTTTTGCTTACACACAAACACACACTCTAACTTGCATACATACACACACACACACACACCTTCCTTTTCTCACACAAACACACACTCTCACATAATCAATCAATCATGCACACGCATACATCTCTCTCTCTCTCTCTCTCTCTCTCTCTCACTACTTTTACATGGACTGAAAGAAAATCTAATTATTGGTTTAGTCCAGTTAATCTTCTTTTAAATTCTTTAAAATGTGTGTCGGACTCGTTAGTCTGACTGAAGTGGAACCCAACCTGTCTACTTCTAATCATTGTGCGACTTCTATTTTTTGTTAAGTAATTGTTCTTCCTCAGTGTCACTCGAGGCCCACCAGAAGAATGTGAAAGAGCACCTATCACCACCCAGAGTCACAGAGTCAAATGCACAAATGCATTCTCCCACACGCACACACATTTAAATTGACACAGAGACGTTTACTGCACCACAAACTAAATATAGCTTCAAGGAGTCTTAAATAGCACTTTAAGATATATTCACTGGGTCTTCAAGGGGTAAAGGTGACCCCTACGTCTCCAAAGGAAGAGACTTTAAATGATACTATACACTGAACAATATTTTGTGAATTGTTTGGCACATTTCTTATGGAGTCCACAAATCTGTAAGCCACGCATACACATTGTATGCACATGGTCCAAACTGCCAAAGATGAAAACTAACACTTAACAAGAATAGTCAGTTATTTCTAGCTTTCCGCAGAGGTAGATATTTTAGCTATTTTGAGGCATAACGGGTATCCATGTAAGGTATGCTTTGTCTTTCTTATACCCCCACATACAGTATACTCGCTTTTACACTCTCTTTCACACACACACACACACACACACACACACACACACACACAATTTCTCGCTCTCCCTCTTTCTCTCTCTCTTACAAACACACACACACAATCTGTGTTTCTCTGATGTTTGTGTGTTTTACTGTCACTTCACTTCTGTCTGAAACCTCTGTGTGTTCTTTCTCTTCTTACCGTCTACCCCTTCCTATATTCTCTCTCTCTCTCACTCCCTCCCTCCTTTCCTGTCTCCCTCTGTCTCTCTCTCTCTCTCTCTCTCTCTCTCTCTCTCTCTCTCTCTCCCTGTGTCTCTCTCCCAGAGTTTCTCTAGACCACAGTAAGAGGCAGCCAGTCCTCAAAGCTGGGCTCGCTGCCCCCAACCCCCCCTCCGCTCTCTCTGCCCCTTCCAACCCTGCAGACAAGGCTCTTAGTAAGTCTCTTCTCTCCTTTCCTCCTCTACTCCTCTCTTTTCCTCCTCTACTCCTCTTTTCCTCCTCTCCTCCTCTTTTCCTTCTCTAATCTGCCCTCTCTGCCCCCTTCAATCCTGCAGGCAAGGCTCCTAGTAAGTCTCTTCTCTCCTCCTCCACTCTTCTCCTCTCCTCCTCTACTCCTTTCCTCTCCTCTGCTCTTTCTGCCCCCTCCAACCCTGCAGTCAAGGCTCTTAGTAAGTTTCTTCTCTCCTTTTCTCCCCTCCACCTCCTCTATCCTTTTCTCCACTCTTTCCTTTCTCATTTGACATCCCCCTCCCCTCCTCTTTCCTTCTCTTCTCTCTTTATCCCCTCTCATCCTCTCCTCTCTTCCCCTCTTCCTCTCTTCCTTTTTTTTCTTCCCCTCTCTTCTTGTCTCCTCTTCTTCACTCCTCTTCTCTTCCTCTCTTTTCTTTTTTCCTGTTTCCTGTCTTTCACTTCTCTTTCTTTCTGTGCTGCTGTTCTTCTCCTCCATGAGCTCCATCCATCCTCCTTCTGACCCTTGGTGATTGACAGGTCTCATCCCCGCCCCTCTGTGAAATGGACATACATAGCCCAACCCCTTAGGGTGATCGACAGATCTTGTCCCCGCCCCTCTGAGTGTGTGATTGGTCTTCTCTTGCAGAGACAGGAGCAGTGGGTATAGAGAGATGTAGGAATACACAGGCATCCAGAGCCGAGAGTAAGAACATGCGTGCACACACACACAAACAACAAACTTGCACATACATACACATATGCACGCACGCGCGCACACATAGTAGGTTTACCAAAATGCTACTATGCGTGTGATGCTGTGTGTTTGTTTATTATCACTTCATTTACACACACAATCACACACGGCAGTCTATAAGTATGTGTATACACACACACACACAGACACACACACACACACACACACACACACACACACACACACACGCCTTCCAACCTAGTCAGACATTTGTAGAGGTGTGTACTGTGTGCTTGTAGATATGGGAGTGTATTGTGCGTATTTCCTAGTGGAGCTGCTCTAGGTATGTGTTAGCTAGTGTCCTCACCTTTATCTTATATACACACACGCACACACATCTTCTTTCTCATCCCACCTTTTACTCTGTCTGCCTCTTTCTCATTCTCCCTCTCTCGCACACATACATACACACACACACACACACTCCTTGTCTCTCGCTCTCTCCCTCTGACACAATCACACTCACGCACACAGGTCATTGCCCACAGTGTTGTCCAGTGGAGTAGTCCACCCATTCACGCTTCCATGCATGCATCCTCTCTCTCTCTCTCTCTTTCTTTCTCTCTCTCTCTCTCTCTCTTTCTCTTTGTTGTATCTCTCTTGTTCTGTCTTACCCTCTTTGTTTTCTCTCTCTCCCCCTCCTTCTGTTCTGTGTCTTGGTTGTTGAGGTATATGTGTAATACTGTTTACATCTTTCTTCTCTCTCTCTCTCTCTCTCTCTCTCTCTCTCTCTCTCTCTCTTTCTCTCTCTCTCTCTCTCTCTCTCTCTCTGCTTTGACGTAAAGAGTCTCATCCGAGCTCGAGAGAGGCGGGAGATTTGAGGGCTCAAGGTGAGGTCAAAGGTCATATTTCAGTCCCCCTGCTCTGATCCCTCACCCACCTCTCTTCTGTTGCCCTACATATGGACGTGTGTGTGTGGACGTGTGTGTGTGTCTATTGTAAATATTGTGTGCGAGAGGCTGTTTTCCCATGAGGTGTAGGCAGCTCTGAAAGCTTACTGTAATACCCCTCCCCAAAAGCGTGAGTGTATGTATGTGTGTGTGTGTGTGTATGTCGTGAGCTTCACTGTGCTGGAGATGTGCTTGAAATTATATGCGGACAATGCATGTAACTCGTCTTGATGCATTTATGTTGAAGTAACTCACCTGTGTGTGTGTGTGTGTGTGTGTGTGTGTGTGGCATGGCATCTGTGTATTGCATGATTTTCTAAGCTGGCATGCATGTTGCCAGTGTAAGCAGTTCAGTTTTTTTTTTATTCTGTTTTTTATGTGATTGCAATGTATGTTTGAGTGTGTGTTTGTCGGGGGGGGATTGTGTAATATCGTATGTGTGCATGCAAGTGTGTGTGTATGTGTGTGCAACTAATAAATTTGAGTCTGCTTCCTCCATCTCCCTCTTTCTCTCTCTTATTTTTTTGTCTCGCTCTCTCTCTCCAGTCGCCCTCTATCTGGGGATCAGTCGAAGGATGAAGGGAAGGAAGGAGCCGGCAGTGGTGTCGTCAGCGGTGTCGTCGGCGGGGGTGGGGTCATGCCCGGTGGGGGGAGGGGGGAGGGCGGGAAACCTCGCTCTCTTCGCTTCACCTGGAGTATGAGCACCACCAGCAGCATGGAGCCGGCGGCTATTTTGGGCGAGATCTGCCGCGTGCTGGAGGCCAACCGCTGTCACCACGAGCAGCGCGACAGCTTCCTGTTGCTCTGTTCCCATGGTGACGCCCACGCGGACAGCTTTGTCCAATGGGAGATGGAGGTGTGCAAGCTGCCCCGCCTCTCACTCAACGGCGTGCGATTCAAACGCATCTCTGGAACCTCCATCGCCTTTAAGAACATAGCGTCCAAGGTGGCCAGCGAACTCAAACTCTGATCTCACATAAACACACACACACACTCTTACACTCACACACAAACAAACATTTACTATAAACTGGCCAGCAACCTGAAACTCCTGAGACCTGAGATTTCCTCACGCACACACACACACACAAGGACAGACAAAATTAACACTTTGCTATATATCCACATATGAGCATCGAGACACTGTCTTTCATAGACACACACACACTCACTCACACTCCAAAACCACGTGCACTCAGATCTTCATCATTGCTGTACACCTTGCTAAACAATTAAGACATGTGCCACATACATACACACACAACACCATATGTTAAAATGTAATATGTAGATGAGCTTTAAGCAATAATATTTTTTTCAATGTGTTGCTTATTCTGATGTGACTGAACTAAAGGACTGAGATGGACCAAGGACCTGGACCACTGCAGTGGGGAATAGCATGTCTACACATACACAAACACACATAAACATAGTCACACGCACACACTCACACAAAACAGGGGTTGTGAGGCTTGCATGCCTGCGGCGCACACACACACACACTTGCACAAACACAGGGGCAGTGGAGACTTGCATGTCTGCGGCACACACACACACATACTCACACACACACATGCACAAACACAGGGGCAGTGGAGACTTGCACGTCTGCGGCACACACACAAACACACAGGATCAATAAAGGCTAGTAAGCCTGTGCTTGACTGGACTAGCAGCTACCGATTCCTCCCAATGAACTAAGTTACCCACAATCCTCCTCGGACTATGCTGTGCACAATCTTGCTCCCTGGACTACGCTACCCATAGCCCCTCACGACAGGCTGCATTCTGCTCCTAGAGGCACCGGCAGCTCAACTCATCTGTCCAAGCCCCTGTGTGTTTGTGTGTGCGTGATTTCTGCAGTCTGTTCCTCTCGTCCTTTCCGTGGCCTCAGTTTCCTTCTGTTCTCAGAGCTGCAGTTCCACCTGTCCCCCAGGGGGCAGTGTTGAGCAACGGTTGCTGTCCCACTGAGACACCAGTTACTGACTAAGAGAGTGGAAGGTTGGCTTATTTATTTCACTCTTTTGTTTTCTATCATCATTATAATTATTATTCAAATGGTGAAGTTGGCCTTGTACTTTTACTGTAAATAATGGCTTATTGGAGTCAGCTTGGAGTCAATTCTTTTTTTCCGGCTGTCCTTTCATCTCTTCCACTCTCTACCTCTCCTTTCTCCTCCGGCTGCTGCTCCAATCTCTGCGCTCATGTACAAGCAAGACTACAGTATAACAGTACCAGTGACGTACACACACAAACAGTATAACAGTACCAGTGAATACAATTAAAAACCTCTATTAACCAGTCCTGATGTGTTCAATTACACACACACACACACACTATAAAAGTGCCAGTAAATGCAACTAAAACCCCTATTAACCAACCTCACACACACAAACAGTATAACAGTAACAGTGAATACAAGTACCCCCAACCCAACCCTATACACACACACACAGTATAACAGGACTAGTTAACACAATTAAAACCCTCTTTTAACCAATCCTGATGTGTTCAATTACACACACACACAGTATAACAGTACCAGTGAATATAATAAAAGGCCCACTAAGCAACTTTTTTCAGTTAGTTAATCAGTTTCATACTGTTTAGGGTGATAACATGAATCATGGCAAGACAAACAGGTTTAGAAAGCACCTACAGCAATAGGAACCGTGTTTACAATGTTCAGCAGCAGCGCCCCACCTACAATGCAATCCCAATGCAGACCTTCAGGTGGGGGTAATCGCTATGCAATCAATCTCTATGACAATCACTATACGCATTCAGCAGAAACCAGGATGGCGATAGCAGTAGACAAGAAGATTCAGCATGACGGAGCCAGCAAGAAATGGTGAAAGCCCATGTTCGCACAGACGGGAAATATCTTGTTACAGTGAGAGGAATGTATCCAAAAGTTGCTTAGCCCCTCTTTAAAATTCCCCATTAACCAACCCTATACACACACCATTAAACACCCATGTTCTTGTCCTCACTTCCTTGGCACACAAAGACAAAAACGAAACATGAACAGACAGAACAGAGTAGGTTAATATTTTATTTTCACGTGTTCCTCACTTCATTCCATCAGAAACTACCAAAATCCATCATGAGCCGGGTGTGTGTTTGTGTGTTTGTGTGTGTGTGTGTGTGAAAGAGAGAGCAATCCTAGATGGAGTCAATGTGTGCGTTTCTTTGCTTTTTAAGACAGGGAGAGGTTTTTGGGGATGGGGGAGGGGCTTCACTTCTGTGCAGGCATGAGGTCATCAATGGAACCGCCCTTCTCGAGACGCTTCTCCATCTCCACCAGCAGCTTGACTCCATCCACCACCATCTGCACCAGCTCCACCTCCGAGAAACCCAGACGGTCTGCGTTGGAGATGTCAAACACACCACCAACAGCAGCTGTGTCCACACCACCTAAGACACACAAAAACAGTGTCAGCTTGTAATAAAACTGAAAGCTGACAGCCCACACTGACAGCTGACAGCATGTGCGTCTGCGGTGTGCTGGAAATATACGTGTCTGTTGCTGTGACTTGGGTATGTGTTTGTTTATGTCTTTGTATGTGTATGTGTGTGTGTACCTGTTCCGCGCTTCTGCAGGCGCAGCTTCTTGAGCACGTCGTCGAACTTGGCGTGTTTGCTGAGGTTGGGCAGCTTGACGTGCACGCCCCCGCGGAGGCCTGTGCCCAGGTTAGACGGACAGGTGAGCACGTAGCCCAGGTGCTCGTTCCACATGAAGGGGTGGCCCTTGTTCTTGAACAGAGTCTCAATCTACAACACAGACACATACAATTTTAGTCACATTGCCATTGTGCGAGTTTGTGTGTGTATGTGTGTGTGTGAGTATCTTGGTATACACCCTTTTGCATGAAAATGTGTGTGTGTGTGTGTGCGCGTGTGAAGAACCTAGGAACCAACGCAGAAGCGGGTGAACACCTCCTTCATGTTCCCTCCCTTCTGCATAGAGATGTGGGTTTGCACGTGTGTGTGTGTGTGTGTGTGTGTGTGTGTGTACCTTAGAAAGGCTGGTGCAGAAGCATGTGAACACCTCTCTCATATTCCCTCCTTTCTGCATGGAGATTTTGGTGTGCACTTGGGTGTGTGTGTGTGTGTGTGTGTGTGTGTGTACCTTGGTAAGGCCGGTGCAGAAGCGTGTGAACACCTCCCTCATGTTCCCTCCTTTCTGCATGGAGATGACACGCAGGTGGTCTTCCTCATTCACCCACACCAGGAAGGTTTTGTTGTCATTGTGCCTAGACACACACACACACACACACACACACACACACTTAGAGATTAGCTGCTCACATCAACATCAAAATCCAATAGGTGCAGAGTTAAGAAACTGGAAGACCCGCCGTGCAGGAAAAGTTGGATGCAGTATTGAGTGAGTGAGTGTGGGGATCAGTATTGAGTGAGTCAGCGTGTGTGATTGTGTTAGGGTGTGAGTGAGTGTGGGTGTTTGTGTGGAGAGTGTATGTGTGTGTGTGTGTATCTCACCAGATCCCCCTAGCATCAGGCCAGTCGCGGGCCATCCCGGCGGCCAATAGCAGGGGAGAGACTGGCTTGTCGAACAGGAAGTGGTCATCAATGAGCTGCTGCTCCTCGGCCTCAGTCATGTTCTTCAGCGCGTAGTATTTGCCCTTCAGGTCCCCGTCAAGGCCAGCCAAAGCTGGAGGGTGAGGTAAACCATCATCATTATCACCATCATCATCACCACCATCTCAGACAGCTCTGGAACCCACTAACCACAGACTAGCATCGCCATCCTGTATTTCCTTCGATCCAGATGTTTACACATTATATCAGTTTGAGATCAGCAGAAGGGATGTCTGACATCTTGTTTATTTTGGGTTTATTTCAGCTTACCCTAGGTGTCGTTCTTCAGTTACAAAACTCCCGCTGAATTGTGGGACAGCGTAGTGACCTACTATTGGAAACTGGAGGCTGCAGGCCATCTGGGAACTCTTTTCCTCTTACTCTCATGCCTACAGAACTTTCAGACACACTGGCTTTTGGACGTACACTACTGCTTTAAGCCTACTACATAGTGAGCTAGTTGGGGTAGCCAGAGACAGTCAAATTTATTGTATCCAGCATTTATCCTTCATCATTCCTGTCAAACACACACACACTCTTGGTTGCTTGGGGCTGAAGTGAGTCAGTGAATGTGTGTAGACTGAGAACTGCAGTAGCCCACCGAGCATCAGTTCACCCTGCACTTCCATAGCCACACCACAAGAGGGTGCTCTCACTACAGGGATTAACACCAGGACACCATGTCCTCTCTCCATCACACACACACACACATAGACACTCACCCTCGACAGAGAGCTTCTCGATGCCCCTGCGTTCTCCGCGGCTGCAGTGAGGAGGGAGGCAGAATCCGCGGATGCTGCGGCCAGTCCGCACACGAGAGCTCAGCACATAGTTGGGGTCCAGATCATCCCCGCCCTGAGGAGAGGGAACATAGCCCCCGCACCCATTGGTTAGGGGAGGGGGGGTTTGTGAAGCTGTTACTACAGACGCACACATACACAAACATTCCTGCACCCAATAAGATTGCGCACACACACTCACAGACTAGGGCTGGACAATTAATCGCATTTGCAATATAATCGCAATTTTGAGAATCACAATTTCAAAATCGCAGAGGCGCGCAATTTTTTTTGTTTTGTAACTGCATAGACTTGTTTGTTAGCTACACTCTGCACTATATTAAACAAGGACTGTGAACAAAGACTTTAACGCAACAATATATTCTCTTGAATAAAAATATGCTGATTAATAAGTAGTACATTTTCTATTTTTAATTAGACATTGTGTACAAATATGCATATTAACGGGAAAATATTTGGTGCTTGTGGTTTTTATTATGAAAAATCGCAATAAAATCGCAATCGCAATATTGGTTGAAAAAAATCGCAATTTTGATTTTTGGCTAAATCGCACAGCCCTATCACAGACACTTAACCACGTCCAATAGGATAATGCACACACATCCGATGAGAAAGAACATGCTGTACTCCACCGTCCTCATATTGCAGGGTACAGCATGTTCTCTCTCATCAGTGTGTGTTACCTTGTCTTTGCTTTGTCGACTGCTTGGCCTGTGTGTCTGTGTGTGTGGGTTACCTTGTCTTGGGTTTGTTGAGTGATGGGTCTGTGTGTGTGTGTGTATTACCTTGAGGTTCTCTGGGTTGAGGTCTGTCTTGTGTTTGTCGGAGGGCTTGTATCCTCCGTGGCGGTCCTCAATGACGGGGTCCAGCAGCTCCTTGAACACCTCGTAGGTCTCCTCGTCTCCCGCCACACACCCCACCGTCATGATGAAGGGGTGCCCTGCAGGACGCACCACAGACACATGTGACCCACCGTCCTCCAGCAGCGCCCTCACACACACACACACACACACACACATTCACAAACACACACACACACACACACAGAGGTGCTGCCTAGGTTGTGTTGTGCTATGCTGCTGTTTACAGGGGTTGTTCATCCCACTCTGAATGACCATCTAGGGTAAAACAGTCAGGTGTTCACACATGCGCACACACACACACACACACACACACACACAAATCCAGGTGCTATGCTGGTTTTTACCAGGGTTGTCCACGCCGGTCTGAATGACTTTATCTATGGTGAAGCCATTAGGCGTGGAGCGCTCGCACAGAGTTTTGTACATCTCTGGCGTCAGCACCTTGGCCATGTGATTGTGATGCTGGCTCAGGTCGGGGTACTCATCCTCAGCAGGGAGCTGCTTCACTGTCAGTGTGGCCATTTGAGCACTGTTGCTCACACACAAACACACAAACACACATGCATGCACACACACACACACACACACACACACACACACGGTGAGGAGGTACATTTATAAAGGCTGCCGACTTGCGCACCTGCGCAAGGCTGACAGGATGACATTAACTCCCATAGTAGCTTAGCACGCAAGAGGGAATAACCTCATCCATCCAAAAGCTCACAGAACGAGGCAGCTTTGGAAAAATCCCGCGTGCTCCCATGAGATGTCCCGGCAAGGTCACCGCTCAGGAACGAGAGTGAAGGTTAAATGCTGCGGATAAGATCGCGTGACCCTTCCAGGGTCAGAGCGTGCGCCCTGAATACCCTTTCTAGCCAGACGTTAAGATAAGCGCGCAGATGGTCGCGATGGGCGCATTACCTGGGTTATCCACCCCGGTCTGGATGACATCGTCCAGCGTGAAGCCGCTCGGCGTCTGCTTGCTGCGAAGCCGCTCATACATAGCGGGCGTGAGGATTTTCGCCATGTGGTTGTTGTGCTTGCTCAGATCCGGAAACTCCGCATCCGAGGAGTACTTCAGCTTCATGGCGTTATGAGTGTTGGAGAAAGGCATGGCTGCGGCTGCGGTGCCCTGGTTGGGATGGGGTGGTGTGGGGGTTAGGGGCGCAAGGCAGTCAGCTTTAGCGGGTTTAATACAGATGATGTGGCCAAAGACTTGGGTTAATGGCTAGCGCAGTACAGGGGTGGCCAAGACGCATATGTTTCTTGTTCTGTCTCAACGACAGGAGGACGGACAGATCGGCCTCTACGGCAAATCCAGAGCTCCCGAGAAGGCGGAGACGAGCCCTGGAATGCGCTCTTGCGCCAGGGATCGCCATTATTTACAAACTCTGACTCAATGCAGGCCCCCTTCAGTTAACACTGACAGACGACAGAAGACACACACACACACACACACTATATGCTATTTAGTCTTAAATGGGCGAGGCTTTGGAATTCCAACACATTCTTCATTCTACAGAAATACAGAAGTTATGGCCAATACAGTGAATCTGTCTACCAGAAGCGTAAAATACAAAAGATCTAGATAATGAACAGGCGATTGCAATTGAAGCCACCACTCCTCACAATGTTCATTCTTTTGACCAAATACGAGGTTGCGCGAAGAAAGGAACAGTCAAAACCCAAGTCTTTGGTCGCACGCAGTTAAGTAAACGATGCTTTCTCCAAATATTGAACACAGCAGCACAAGGCGAGAATGAATGGATTTAAAGATGTAAAGCGTTTGCATCCCTACCTGTGGTTTGCTACTACTACTAGATGATGGAGCGGAGACGAAAATCCCTATGGTTTCGGCTGGGGAGTGCCCTTCCAATGATACTCTGCTCTCCGATAGGAACCTCCGCTAGTTCGGCTTTTTATACGTTTTCAACAGCGACGCCTATTGGCTACTATTTGTGTCCCATTCATTTTATTGGATGCCGTGGGCTGCTAGTGGGGCTTTGCGGGTTAATTTATCTTACATTTAGCGATACTCTGATTTTTCCTCTGTCCGGATTTTCTTCGCCATAAAAGAGCATTTTATAATAGATCGTTCACTTTCATGGAGTGTCAGATTCGCATGGTGAAATTAGGGTGCTTTATAAGCAGTTTCGTTTGGTTTGGACGTGTTTTAAAACCAGACAGCATCAGGTACATGTTGCGTTTCGCAAACGTAAATTATGCAGTAAATAGCTAAATACTTAGTAGTGTTTTCTTTGACAAAGATAAAAGCTTGCTACTCTGTATCTTTAAAATTTAACGTCGACGTCATCATACTGCGTCCACCCACCAAGCCATGATACACGCGTTTCTTTCCAAATTTTCGCCGAGGTTCAGTGGTTCTCCAACTTGGGTGTACGTTACTAAAGATTTGCACATTTCTTAGAGTAATTTATTGCTACGGCATTACGAATCGATAGTTTACAGATTTGTAGATATTCCCAGTTGAAGTTCACGGTCAAGTTAATCTAAACAACCACAAGCCATCTGGTCCAGTGGGCATCGTTCTGGCTGTATTGACTCGTATTGAAGGTACGTAGCCAAACTATTTAAAATTATATTTATTATAAACCCATAACATGTGTTTCTTCTCCTTGCTGTGTAGGTTAGATAAAATATATATTTTTTTATTTCACCCCAGCAGACCAGTTTCAAAAGTTCGATCGTTCACCCCTTCTACAGTGATCATTGCATGACGTTGCCTTCATAACCCTGATCACTTAAACGGTAAACAGAAGTCTAGAAAGTGATTTCAAACTTGCAAATTAAAGGTAATGTTAGACAAAAATACAGGGCATGTGGCAACACACCTCACGACTTGCCAATAACAAGTTGAAATGTTAGTTCTTATTAACTGAAACGATACATGGAAGCAGTTAACACCAAGTTAACGTTTCTTTTAACGTTATAACATTATCGCTAATGTGATTCGTAACTCATTTGAGTTGACGTTACACATTTATTTAAATAAATTCTAGTTAATGAATTCATCTAACGGTAACTACTAAACGGTAACTACTAAAAGTGAATGATTGTATCTGTAGTGACAGTTAATGCTTAAGATATGATATGTATGTGCATTTTATCGATCTGCGAAAAAGTTAACGTTAACCTGTCAGCCTGCGAAGTATACGTTAACTGGCATTTGGACAGATAAACCCCTAGACTCTAATAACAAAATATTATATCTTAATTGATACTTTCATTAATATTACTATGAATGTCACTACTTACAGATTCTCCATTTCACTTTGGAAATAAAACGTTCATTCAACTGCACAGTTAGCTCACCAAGTGATTCCAATGAATTGTGTTGCTAGCTGCTAGACTATTTGAAAAAAAGCATTCGTTTTAGAATGCAAATTCATGTTTAAACCACAATAAACAACAACTTGAATTCTAGTAACACCGGAAGTCAGTGAATACCAGTTAATCTCAACTAATTTGCAGATATCCAATGTATACATTTTCAATCAATAATCCCAACCCCCTTTGGTTACATTAGTGGTGATTTTTCCCAAACTACTATCAGACATCTGGTCCATTTAACCATTGGTCCATTTTTATTCTTTGGAGATACAGGGATCAAAAACATTAACATAATTAAATGACTCATTTTCCATTAACTGAATCATCCACACTGAACTCTGCCTGAAAATGTAGTTAGCCTAATGCTTGCTGCCTACTTTTCAGGGTTTTGGACTTGAATCAAAAGTGTTGCTGGTTTGATCCCTGACCAATACATCTAGGGCTGCTCTTGGAGCATGACATCTAACTCTTCACTGAACCTGCGTGGCACAGCAGCAGCTTGTGTGTGCCTCCCTCACAAGTAAACTTATTCTACAACTGGCATGCCATTAAATAGAAATAATATGACATTCTTTTGATAAAAGTAAAAATGGATCTGGTAAATTGTCAATGGCATGTCAATGTCTGTCCTGGATCACAGCGACAAGTTCAATTTCACTGGCTTCAGAAACTCAATTTGGTACTGATGTGTGTTCTGTTTTAGCACAACCTTTCTGGGCTCCTTAGATAAAGCCTTACACTGTGCTCATACTGTACATATCTGTTTGTGGTTCTCATTGACTTCGCATTAGGGTGCTCTGCAAATGCGCTGTGGTCTGACTGCTCCAAACTTATTAACATGTATATTACTTCCATTGCTGCTCCCTCGTTTGGAGAATGTGGTGAACTGCCCACTCCCCATCGCCGACGAATATGTCTTTCCCATTCATACAGTATAAAGCTGAAGCTACTGCTACACGAACCAACCCTCTTTTTAGTTCTTTAGTAGTACAAGCCCACTTTTGGTTATTGTTAGCAGGAAGCAATTTGATTGGCCGGTGGCTGCATCTGCAACAACTGCCCCATATTAATATTTTGAATGTACTGTTGCTAGTTGGATACCAAGCATGGTCGACTGTTAAATTCTATTCAATTGAATTTAATGTAAACAGCGCCTTCTACACTGCGTTCCAAATTATTATGCAAATCATATTTTCCAAATTACCTGTATGAATTGCAGTCATTGTAATTTTCCAGTCATCAACTATTAAAGGTTTTTTCAACAAACTGCCCAATGATAACAGTATATTTAAAAAAAAATAAAACACTCAAAATGCACTCAAATGCAGGTTCCAAATTGTTATGCACAACAGAGTTTCCAAACTTTTCATTTTTATAAGGCCAGACCAATAAAATTAGTTGGTTCTCGGATTTTTTCGGAAAAATTCCGGAAAAATATGGATCGAGCGAAATAAAAAAATGTTCTGAAGGTAAATTAGCACATTCATGGTTAATGTTCATTAAAGACATTTACTCATGTGTTTAGGAAAAACTAAATGTGGCCTAATTTATAAACTTTACTTTCACACTTCACAGCACACTTTTTGTCATGCAGGTTTTAGGCAATGTACGAAAATTCATAATTCTGTCATTCTATGTTATGTAAGGGTTTGACGGTTTTCATTTATTTAAGAGTTTGTGAATCTAAGCACCAAGCAAGCTGGCTGTGGAATTGAGGTGTGACATATAATGTAGACTACGTCTAGGCTGCTGTAGCTTACGTTCAAACTCATTTTGTCACAGTTCATCACAGGGCATTAGAACGTCAAAATCGCATAGATTCACCAGATAGCAATTAGATAGTGACTAAAACTCCGTGATCAGCGCAATGGAGATGAATATTCATCTACGTGCAGTCACGTGAATCTAGAAAAGAGACATTTTTTTGCATGAGAAACGTGTGTGGTTGTGCACGCGAGGATGTGAGTGTGTAGGCACATGTTATTCATTTATTTACTGATTGAAAGGCGAAAAAAAAAACATTCAAAGCGTTTCGCCATCAAAATCAATCAATTAAATATTAAACTCACCTCCACAGAGTTGCACAAGCAGACTGCTCTCGGCACTGTGAGTACAACTGCGCAAAGTTCTCATCCTCTTTAATTTCAATGCACTTGTCAAATGTTTTTCTCTTCTGATCAAATATTCTAATAATTGCAAACACTAGCCTAGCGCGATTTGATTGGTTTTCAACGTCACGTGAACGCAGCATGCTGTATTCAGTATTATAGCGATCAGCCACGGTGTTTTTTTTATGTTCGTGTGAGTTCAATTTTTTTTATGTTCGTGTGAATTCAATTTTATTTTAATTTCATTTTGCATTTTTTTTCAAGCGGCGAATCCGAGAAGCAACTGATTTTATTGGTGTGGCCTAAAGAACAAAAAATGGTCATCTGTGAAATTATAAGCATTAGCAGGTTATTACAAACTGACAGGTAACTGAAATTTACATTTGCACACAGGACCCCTTGTTCGAAAGAAGCTTCTGAACTCTCCCATCCATTGAATTTGTCAGGTTTGGGATGGTATCTGCTGCAGTTGTTTTGCATGAGGACAGAATAGCCTCCCAGAGCTGTTGCTTAGATGTGATCTGGCTCCCGCCATCATAGACACTCCTTTTGATGATGCTCCATATGTTGTCAATAGGGTTCAGGTCAGGGGAGCATGGGGGCCACACCATAGGTTTGTCCCCTTTTATGCCCGTAGCAGCCAGAGATGCAGATGTGTTCTTTGCAGCATGAGACGGTGCATTATTATGCATGAAAATGATCTTACTGCGGAATGCACAGTTCTTCTTTTTGAACCATGGCAGGAAGTGCGCTTTGAGAAACTCGACATACTTTATGGATGTCATTTTTACCCCGTCAGGGATCCTAAAGGGGCCGACAATCTCTCTTTCCATGATTCCAG
Organism: Limnothrissa miodon; assembly: GCA_017657215.1. NCBI lineage: Eukaryota > Metazoa > Chordata > Actinopteri > Clupeiformes > Clupeidae > Limnothrissa > Limnothrissa miodon. The sequence continues at coordinate 22,859 of JAGFZM010003319.1, forward strand.
CCCAAAACATTACTCCACCTCCTCCTTGTTGGCGCGTAGCCTTGTTTGTATGGGTTGGCCATCAACCAGCCATCCACCACTATCTGGACCATCGAGTGCTGAACGGCACTCATCGGTGAACAAAACAGGTTTGAAGTCAGTCTTCATGTATTGTTTGGCCCACTGGAGCTTGTGTGCTGTGGATAGGGGAGGTCGAAAGGATGGCTTACGCTCAGCTGCAAATCTCTGGAGGACCCCGCATCTTGTTGTTGTTCAGAGGGGAAGTTGAAGAGGAAGAAGAGGCCAAATACAGTACATAGGCAGATTCCTGATTTTTTTACCCCTTGTAGTCACCTACTGCCCTATAGCAATGTCTAACTTTACTGTATCACCTATATCACCTATAAGAAAGTTTTGACTTGAATACTGTTTGATTTTAGTTATCTTTCATGATTTCAGTTATCTATCTATTCGTTTGCAATAAACTGATAATGCTTATAATTTCACAAATTACCATTTTTTGTTCTTTATGAAAATGAAAAGTTTGGAAACTCTGAGTATAATAATTTGGAACATGCATTTGAGTGCATTTTGAGTTTTTTTTTTATTATTATAAATATACTGTTATCATTGGGCAGTTTCTTCAAAAACCTTTCAGTTGTACTCTAATAGTTGATGACTGGAAAATTTACAATGACTGCAATTCATATAGGTAATTTGGAAAATCTAAGAAAAATATGATTTGCATAATAATTGGAACGCAGTGTATAATAGTCATGTCTTGTGGCACTTCATGGCAAAGAACAGTAAGAGCAACAGAGTAAGAAGTCTGTAGAGGTCTAGGGAGAAACCTTGGGCAGCTCAAGGGGCTAACTAACTGTCAAGGGTCATGCAACAGTCTGTACGTTGACACAGCACTCTGACCGTGTAATATTTCACCATCAGATAATGTTTTGTATATTTTTTGTCTTTGTAAAAGGTTTCAATTGGGGACTCAGCAGCAACCCATGAGTTTTGTGGAGTACTCGGAGTGCATCCAGGAGGGCGATGAGGTCATCATCTTCCTGGGCCACGACTCCATGATGCCGGTGCTGGTGCGGCCTGGAGCCCAGACACAGACACGCTACGGTGTCATCCGCCACTCCAGCGATCTGATTGGCCGGCGTTTCGGCTCCAAGGTGACGTGCAGCAAAGGGGGGTGGGTGTACGTGCTGCACCCCACGCCAGAGCTCTGGACCCTTAACCTGCCCCACCGCACACAGATCCTCTACAGCACCGACATCGCCACCATCACTCTCATGCTTGACCTGAAACCTGGAGCAGTGGTGTGTGAGTCAGGTAAGGGTGTGAGTGTGTGAGAGAGAGAGACATAGCACACCATGGTGGTCACAGGGTGCTTGCGCAAGTCTTGAAATTCTTAATAAGTATGGAATTTTAAAACACTGTTTTCCAGACCTTGAAAAGTCTTGAATTTTGTGTGAAAGTCTTAATAAAGTATGGAAACAAAATGTATGGTAGAATTTTACAGTATGCTCAAAGGCATTGTGAAATGAGAAATTGGAAGGTACACTATAAAACTAATTATTTTACTAACTGGTCACGTACATTTCAAATGAACACAATCTCAACCAATGAAGTAGGCTGCATACCAGTGCAGGCTTGCATACAAGTATACAAGTATATAAAATCAAGGTCTTGTGGGGCGGGTTACAATAAGTTGTAAAAAAGTCTGGAAAATGTTTGGAATTTTAATTTGGAAGAAGAGCAAGCACCCTGTAGCCAGAATGTGTGGAGATAGGTGGGTGGGTGAGAACCAGAGGGAATGCTTGTTTACCTGGAACAGGGCCAACCCAAGCCACTGTATAACCCAATCCTCTAAATAATTGAAGCCACGGTGTAACCCAAGCCACTGTATAACCCAGTCCACTAAATAACCGAAGCCACTGTGTAACCCAAGCCACTGTATAACCCAATCCACTAAATAACCCAATCCACTAAATAATCCAAGCCACTGTATAACCCAATCCACTAAATAATC
>JAGFZM010003320.1:0-11752 GCA_017657215.1 Limnothrissa miodon
CACACACACACACATACACACACACTTCTGAGTCAGTCAGGACAAACGATCCAACCAAGCAACATTTGACCAGTGTGTGAAAACACAGACACACCCTCTCACACCTCTCAATTTCATTGTCATTATTGCCATAAAAATACAAATTTTTCTTTATCTGTCACACACTCGTTATTCCATCTCTCTGTTTTCATTTTATTGGTGCTCTTTGCTGTGAAGCACTACGAGACACAACTTAATAAAATATAATGTGCTGTAAAAAAAATTGAATTGAAAATTGAATTGAATCTTAAAGTGCTTGTATCAGTAATTCTTTGCAAAAACTGATTTTTACAATACAAATTGTAACAATTAAAAAAAGGCTAGTAAAAGTGCAATAAAAGATACTGAATGAACAATGGTTTGGCTTTCACCAGTATTCAAGGATATGTTATGATGTATGGATGATACTTGAGTGTGTGTGAGGTTGGTGTGTGTGAGGTCAAGAACAGTGCACACATGTGGGAACCGCTGAGACTGTAGGTGTCTACAGGCACACATCATGGGTCACATGACAGCATGACATCAGTATGTTCTCATCTGAGTGAGGCTGATCATCTGACAGGAGTCTGGTTTTTCAACAGGTTTTGTTATGTGTGTGTGTGTATGTCAGAGAGAGATAGAGAGAAAGTGTGTGTGTGTCTGTGTAGGTATTTGTGTGTGTGTGTGTGACAGTATATGGGTATGCATGCGTATGTGCTTCTCTTTGTATATCTGTATATGTGTTTGTGTGTGTGTGTGTGTGTGTTCATCTGCCTACGTGCTGCAGTTCAGATGTGTTTTATCTGCAGAGTGTTTTGGTCAACACAGCTGATGCAGGTCTCACAGTGGCTGCGGCTTTGGCCTTGGGGATGCAGGTCCAAATTCTGAGAATCGCAAAGGTTTAGAGAGAGGACCAAGACAAAACAGAGGAAAATAACCATGTAACCAAGCCTCCATGACTATGGCACGTGTGTGTGTCTCTGTGTGTGTGTTTAGTCTGTAATTTCCGAACTAGATTAAGGTCTCTCTCTCTCCCTGCAGCTCATTAGCCAGATTGGATAGAATGACCCAACTCCTGTGGTCTGAATTGTCATTAAATCAGAGCTAGAGTATATGAGTATTGTTTTGAGTTTTGTAAATTGAGTGCCAGTGTCAGTATACAAGTATGTTACATTAACGCATTTAGCAAATGCTTTCATCCAAAACCACTTAGCTATCCTAATTAGTTAGCTAATACCGTAATATCGTAATAATACCGTAATATAAGTCAGACCAGTCTCCCCTAGAGAGATGGTGTTCACAGGATTCATACCCATGATTTCCAGGCTCCGAGCGCCAGACAGGTTGCCTGACCCCTATGCCATCACCACCACATAAGTAGCTTTAAGATGTCATTGGGTTATCACTTGGGTCAGTGCTGGGTCGTTTGCCCATGCAGGGTCACCCAAGGGTATTGTAGCTCTTAATGCTAACCTAGTTGCTAGTAATGGCTAGCTTATCATACAAATGGTAAACCATAGCTAGATCAGTTTGGAAATGCTGGCAGTTGTTCCTCGATTTCCATTACGTCGCCAAGATGGCATCCAGTAAGTGAAAGTTCACAGTGGGGCCATAAGAAGTGCACCATGTGGGAACATGTACCTTTTTGTATCTGCTGTTAGTGTGAATGCACCAACACCCTCAAACAAAGCATCTGAAGTGCTGAATTGTGCAAACTGAAATGTACAGTATATGTGTACACACGTGCACACACACACACACACTCAACTTCTGACGGCCATGTGTTGGACCAGGTGAGATTTTTCCCTGGTGTGTTTTAATCAACAGTGGGCATGCAGGTCTGACATCTTCAGACGTTCTGAGAATCGAGCTGTCTGGTCAGCATTCTGGGAAAGAAAAGGTTCACCTGTGACGGCAGAGATCACGTGATCAGCCCGTTGTGATCCTCACACCACAGGTTTTTACTGTTTATCGTTATCACAGCTTTTCGTTAGCAGTCTATATACATTTATACAAACTGTAAACTATGTGTAGATGTCTCGCACAGAGAAGCGAGGGCCGAACAGGAGTCTAAGTAGGAAGAGCACACTTACTGTACACTTTCAAATCACAAAGCTCAATACCACAGGTTAAATAGACGATAAACAACTTTATAGCAAGAATATGTCAAGAAAATTAGAAGTTTGCATGAGATAAGGCATGTCAGGGGCAGGGGCGCCGGAATGATTCGCGTGGTGGGAGGGCCAAAAAGTCCGCCTGTTGCCTACATAGGCTATGTAATGGCCAAAAGCTATAGATTAATGGCCATGCATGTTTGGAATAAATACAGTGCGATTTATTTCAATGGATAGAAACAGTTAGTGAGTAAAAACGAGGCAGTGAGTTGCCCTATTAACTTCTCACTCACTGTAAAAGTATCATGACCAGGGTTGCGCTGTTTTGCTGTGTGCGTAGGTGTCCAAATAGCCTATGCGCAAGTACAAGGTAGCATCACCACGTATTGTTGTGTAGATATAATATCCTAGAGAATGGATTACACGTGCCATCTTACTTAGTTTATGTTTACAGTACAGTTATGCTACTTTACATTGAATACTTTCAAACATTACACATCTCCCGTGACTGCTTAAGTGACGCATAGACTATCCGAAATGTGCAGGCTGTAGGCTATATTAAAATCAGCCCCAATACAGCACAATTTTCTCATGGACCCTAATTTAAGATTTAGTTATTATTTATCATAATTCACGTTATGATAGGCTACTTCCTACTGACCTATGACACGCTATTACGTTTTTGGAGACCAAACAGCCCATCTGTCCTTCGGATTCCAAATCGCTGTTTTACTGATGGAATCCCCCTTCGTCATGGTCAAAGGGGAGCAACACGATTCAGTCCATTAAGAAAATTGCATAGTCTATCTACATTATCTTAAACATATGTAGTAACTTTGACAAATTCATTTAAGACAAAAAGATACTTCTTTGATGGTTTATTTTGCAACAGAGGAGAGAAAGCCTGACCAATAACAACCTGTTTTTCTCTGAGCTTCTCCTATCCTAAACACACCTTATATACTACTGAGAACAACCTGTACAGCACTAAAACACTCCCTTGTATGGTTTTAGACTATTTGTGTAGTGCTTCTTGTATCGTAAATCTCTGCATGAAACCTAACATGCTTGGTACAAATTTAAAGATCCTTGTATGCCTCGGAAGGACCCACACACAGACTGACTGACATTTGGGGATCCTAAAGGACAGTTGAAACACCTATGGTGCCAACTATTTTTACTATGGTATGCTTCTAAGAAACTTCTACACATATAAGCAAACAAAACGGTTGTTTAGGTCAATTTACATTCGACGGCGTATGACTGTCACAATGTTGAAGTGACAAACACTAAATGCGTAAGAAACGTGGTGGCTTGGCATTTCACCTGCACACGCAAACCCGGGACAGAAAGCCATCTATCGTAATAGAATAACCGTGAGAAAATCACGTTTAAATGTAGCCAACTGTTTATTACCTGTTGTTAGTCTACTAATCCCCCTTCTGTAACCAAGAACACCTGCACACACCCACTCAACATATACCCAAACATAGTTTTACATATCTGAGCCTTTGTCTACGTATTTGACATTAAAGATGCAAGCTACTTGAAACGGATGCCTCTCCCGTATGTTGAACATTTTGATGCCATATCCAACTCTGTTTGCACAGTTCACTACACAACAACTTGTAATATTGCTTTCCTCCACAGTTTCAATACAAAAATATGCTGCTTTCTGCCCTGGTCTTGCGCCTTGCAACGGCGTTGAGTTGCTGTGAAATCCATGTATAGACAGTGCATCTAACAAATAGTACAATAGGCTATGTTTTGTTTTAATATCACGTGAACAATGGTGCTCCAGCATACGCAAAACTGCAACAATTCCATAACTAGAATTAGCATGACACCCAAACAGGTTTCTTTCTAATAACACCAAGACCATTGTTTTGAGGCATAAAGACGCAGGCGACAATGCCATGTAAATTTCATTCAGCCTTACGCACACAAGATGCTTAATCCGCACACGCCTAGCCTCTTCTGACTTTTTTACCACTTTCTGGACACTGACAGTTCTTGCTTCAAGGTAGGCTAATGATGTAGTAGTAGGCTACCTGATTCCTAAGCCACACTGAAAGTTAAAAAGCGCATTACCTCACGCCACTCCATGCAGAACATCAACAACAGACAGTAGCCTGCAACAGCACTTTCTCTGATACAACACGTTTAATGAAAAATAACAGCAGATGGGCCACTTACACACTGTTTTAATAGTATACCATCTCAGTCAGAATAAGGTGGTCTGTTAAAATATCCTAACATTTGAACTCATGAGCTAGCCTGAGTGGAATCTGTTTGCTGGGCTAACAGCCACTATAGCTAACAAAAACTTTATAAGTAGCATCGCAGTTAACTAACTCACCACAATTATCAATTCCAGATGACACAACGTAAAATAATCCAACTTTGAGTTGATTTTATTCCCTTCTCTTTTTGGCTTCTTCTCACTTCTACTTTGATTAACAATGTTAAATTTGCGTCATATCAATCCACACACAAGCGCACACATCTTCAGTGGCATTTTGATGATGAGCAGTTCATGTTTTTTTTCCCATCATGCACTTGCCGCTGTTATTGGCCAAAAAGCAAAAAGTTTTCCAACACAAACAGAACAGTATGGTAAAAGTTCAAAGCTTTAGCAATTTTAATACACAAGTTTAGTACTTTTTTAAAATGTGTTTTGGTGAAATACATTTTTCTTCATTTATGTCACTCTAACATGAGATCTTTAAATAGCCATCTCACTCTCATTCATTATAAATAAGTTCTCAAACTGGTTTTCAAGGCAGAGCAAGTGAAGTTAGTGTACTAAATGAGAACCCTTGACGTAAAACCTGTGAAGTACTATGTCCGATTACCATATAAATGTAAGCCTACGTGCGTCGGTGATGTAATAGTGACTCAAAAGTGGGGGGGCCAATGGCCCCTTGGCCCACCCACTTCCGGCGCCTATGGTCAGGGGAGTCTGTTGTGTGTCTGTGCATTAACTGTTGTTTTGTTTGGTGGCCCTGATTTAGTTTGGGGTCTTGTGAGGATCTTTTAGTCCTTCCACCATCAACAGACACCATGAGTCAGCAGAACACACAAATACACTGACTCACAGGACAGCACAATACATTTTAGATCCTTAATCTCTCTCCTGTTCATAGGACAGTGTGTGTGTGTGTGTGTGTGTGTGTGTGTGTGTGTTTTAATCAGAAGATTAGAACAGAACTTGCATACTTGTCTGCTGACTTGGCTTTGTATTGTGTTTGTACCATTGTGCACAGGCAGTGTCTCTACTTACAAACACAGTGATACCTGATAGATGATATCAGATTGTGTGTGTGTGTGTGTGTGTGTGTGTGTGTGAACTCAAAACTTGTCCTTCTGGATGATGTATTCTAAATGACATCATCCTTCAGACAAAATAGGTGTGATATAGTTTTTAACAAAGCAAGTTTTTGTGTGTGTGTTTTAGGGGGAGTATTGAAGTTGCACATTGTGTATGCCTGTATGTATGTGCCTGACTTACCTCTACCTAAAAATGCTTTGCTCATTGCAATAGTTTTCAGAGGCTATTTTCAGACTCTCGAAAGGCGCCATTGAAGTTCATTCAGAGTTTACATGGCAGTTCACCAAAATAGATTTCCCTTAAGGTTCCCGTCATAACAAACTGACCAGGAATATTTGAGAGTACAAGTCTCAAGGTCTTTTTTGAAATATGAACTTTACATATTTAAATAGATAGAAACTGTAACTGTAATGACAACAATTTAATGCTCACAACTGTTTTTGGAGTCTTTTAATGGCACACATGAGACCTGTGATACCTGTGATTTCTGTGTGTGAAAATGTGTGTAGGGTTTTGCAAATCAGTGTGTCTACGGATTTGCCAAAAGTGTGAATCAGACATTGTGCTTAATGTTGTGTAATTCTCTGCAGGTGTACTATGGAAATGAATGGTTGGTGTTCTGTAAAGCAGTTGTGTGTTTGCTAGGATGAGAGGAGGGAGTATGAAACATGGTAAATAGGTGCGGCAACTTTTATGGGATGCGTGTGACAACAGAAAGCAAGCAACCTCCTGGCTGATTTCCGTGTGTTAGGTTTACATTTACATTTATGCATTTAGCAGACACTTTCATCCAAAGCAACTTACAAAGGAGGATAACAATCAAGCTACATAAACGAACCCTTAAAGAGCATAGTGCTAGGAGATAATAGTAGTAGTAGTAGTAGTAGTAGTAGAAGTGTTAGGTATAAAGTTGTGTATTGTTTTCAGAAAAAGTGGAAAATTTAAAACGGAAAACAGAAATTGTATAGCATATAAATACTGGGTATAAGCAATTGAAAAACATATGATTTGGGATGAACAGTTGAAAAATATTTGATTTGGGGAGCCACACATTGAATGTGTTTGTTGACTTTCTCCATCTTTTTTTTTTATATATATATGTGTGTATCTGTTTCCCATAAAATCTCTGGCATATCCTCTCCCCCTGATTATCTGTCTTAAAAGTAATTCTACTGCCAAATATGTTTTTGTGTGTGTGTGTGTGTGTGTGTTGAAGTGTGTGAAAAGACAACCATCAAGTGTGTGAGTGAGAAAATGTCTGTGTCTAAACTGACACAGCTGTCCAGCAAAGAAAGTAAATGTGTGTGTGTGTGTGTGTGTGTGTGTGTGTGTTACAAACACAGCTGTCTAATCCATTAACGCCGGGACAGCCCTTGGCTATGTGCAGCACAGGAAGCTGTGATTAAAGCACTTCCTGTCTGCGGCCTGTCAGATCTAAGAGCTTTGGTTTTCAATTTCTCCAGCCATGTTTTTTTCATGGGTGTTTGTGTGTGTGTGTGTGTGTGTGTGTGTGTGTGTGAATGTGTTGGTTGTCTGCTTGATTATTCCATAAAGAAGCTTAGTACTAGGATAGCCAGCACTCCATTACAGTTCTTCATTGTAAAAAATTAGACATAAGACTGTGTAGATATTCTGGCTTTCATTGTTGGTATGGTATTATGTTTTAAAGAGCCCATAGAATGCATTTTTTGACCATCATAAAATGTTCTTTGAGCCTCAATAATTGTGTATGCAAATTTGTGCGGCTGAAAAAGACCCAGGAGCATTTCTAGGCCGTCTATTCCATGCTCAGAAATGTATAAAAATTAGAAATTTTCGTATTTCCCACCCTTTTCCGCCCCGTGGCGCTGATTGGCTAGTTCATTGTGAGGCCTATTGGCTGTTTTTTCGCTGAAGCAGATTGGCTCCCTAGTTTCATTGACACTCTTAACGTTACTGCTAGAAAACAAATTAAACTATGTCTGACCCCAACTGTAGGCTATACAGACTGTATTCACTTCTCAAGTTCAGAGAACCGAGGACACGATAGTGTCCGTAAACGTTTTATCGCTCCCCTTTTAACATACCGTTCTATTTTATCGCGCTACGTTTGCGCCTAAGCAAGTAGCAGGTCAATATGCTGCAACGGTAGCCCCAGATGGAGCCTAACGTCAAATTAGAGCTGCTCAATTTGTAGCATAATGACATTTGTTTTTAAGAACTTAAGGCAGACTAAAGAAGTGAACAGCCACTTGCAAGAACTCTGGCCCAAAGATAAACGACGCTGGCTCAACAACTTTGAACTTCATCAAGGAATCTCAGGACGCACAAGGATAGGTCAGTGAATCTTAGGGGAAATTTAGCTTGAAGGTAGTCTACTGCTACCGCTACAAAAAAATCCAAGTCTGACCCCAACTGTAGGCTATATAGACTGTATGCAGATTACAGTTTTATTGCTCCCCTTACCGTTTTAATTTATATCGCTGTGTTTGCGTCATACACTACAAGCAAACAGCAGGTCTGTTTCTCAGCAGAAAATCGGTTAACTATCTGAGCTAAATAAACACGCAATAGGATGTCAGCCTTTATGACAACGTTATGCAGAACCATTTACAATTTAATATTATGTAGGCATAGGCTACGTTTTAGTTTCAGCACTAATGTCTGAGGTTATGAAATGCTATGATAGATGGCGATATGCATCTTTACCGGGAAATTAACATAGGCTATTACGTTTGTATAGTAAACATACCAAGTTCACCTAAAACCCCTGTGTTAAAACTTGGTAATGGAAATGCAACACTGGGGCTATATAAGCACAGAAGCCTGGGGGAAATGCGACATTAGTATCTGTTGTTATGCTTGCTAGGAACACTTTAGTGACCGAGTGTGCAACAACTTTTCAAGTAGGCAAACTGTTAAGGCCATAGAAATACCAGTCTATAATGCTATGGTTATGGCGACCAAAAAACACTGAATTCTAGCGGGGTTACCTACCGGCAGAATCGGTTGTTGTTGGAGAATATTGAAATAGATCCTGGTTTCAGGCGTAGTGTTCGTGAAAAGCCGGATTGATACAGTCCGAGGTTGGCGAAACAATATGAGGTGAATTGACCAGAGCAAACGGCCAATCTTGTGGTTGTAGATAAAAATCAACTACTCCCGCTGAATGCGAGGTTCTTGAGGAAGGTAGTGCAAATTCCAGACAACCCCAGCCCAGTACATCCTGGAACGTTACACGTGCGTGCTGACATTTTTTTCGTATGTACTCCAGTTAAACAGAAATTCAACATGCACTTATTTCAAACAGAAATTCAACATGCACTTATTTTTCTTAGAGCCGTTTGCCGTTCTCAATGTTAGCTAGCTATTAGCCTACATAGACTACAATGCGTTTATAGCCTACCTCCGAAGCAACAGGGGGCTGGACAAGAGACTGTTACAAACAATTTTGATTGGACCAAAGATTCTAGAGCTAGAGCTTTTTGGATTGGACAATGTAATGGAGGAGGTGTAGCTTTGCACTGTCTACGTACACCGAGCACTAGTTTCAGATTAATTTTTTTTCAGCCCGGCAAATTCTAGCCTGAAATTTACATATAGAAGGAGGCGGAAGATGGTGTTGGGAGTGTCGGTGTGGTCCGTTGGATACCTTAAGCTACCTAAATTCAACAATAACAAGGTAAATGTGGTTTTGCATTCTATGGGCTCTTTAATATGTTAGATTCATCTGGGTTGCATTTCATTGCTTTAAAAATCAAGCGGCTGCATTCAGCTTGGAGGCCTTAATCACGATCACTTTTCTGTACTCTTACTTTTTCCTTGCCAAAGGCTATGGATCACACACACACACATTTTTTAGTGCTGACCATCGTCATGTGGTTTAGACAAATATACCAAATTGACTCTCACACACACACACACACACACACACACACATGTGCGCGCACACACACAGACACTAAAAGGTTCTTCTTGCTCAGTTTTAAGGGCCTAGACGTGACGTGACTAATAACTGCTGAGAGTGAGTCTGGCTGTTTTCTTTTTGTTTTAGACAAGCTGAGGATGAGATCTTTACGTTAAGATCTTCAAGTTATTGTTAGCGTCTGGATGACTAATCCACTGCACATCTGGAGATGACACGGAACCCTAACCCCAACCTCCACCAAATCCCCAGTCGTGTTGGGGACACCTCCTAGACGACTCCTCGCATGATCACCCTCACCAGAGGGAGGTACTTAGACGTCTGTCAGACAACATAACGTTCCCTACCCTTAACAATGGCTCATCACCACAAGGAGTCACCCCCAGGTGGGAGGAAGTCCTTGACACGGAATCCCTTCGTCTGGTCTTGTTTTCTTTTATTGTTATTATTATTTTATTAATTTTATTTTTTCATTTCCATTATTTTCACCTGAGTAACAAATGCTGCTCCCTACAGCTGTTATCTTCACCCCTTGTCTGTCTGGATAGAGAGGAGAAGAAGTCACAGAGAGAGAGAAAGAGAGAGTCGAAGAAAGGAAAGGAGAGAAAAGAAAATAAGACCATAGGAAAGAGAGGCGAAAGTGATGAATCAGGGCCAGAAGCTGCCGAATCACTGCTCAATGCGAGCTTGGAGTTCCTGTTCAAAGATGGAACAGTAAAGCTAGCATGTCTAAATCACAGACAGTAATACACACACACACACACACACACACAAACAAACACACACACTCACAAACACCTTCTGTGCTCTTTGTGGTTGAATATGCCTTAGGCAGTGGTGCACAATGTTCCATACCAGAGTGAGTAACAGGCAGAGATTTGGAAGGAAAGAAAGAAAGTAAGCACTAAAGAAAGAAAGAAAGAAAGAAAGGGGGGGGGGGAGAGAGAGAGAAAGGGAAAATTAAAGGTAAAACAGGGCAAGGTAGAGCCCAATCTCTGGCACTATTTTTAGGTTTCTGATGCACACAATTTCTCTGGATGCTTACAGTAGAGAAGAACACATCTGTTCCAGCTTATGCTGAAAGAAAGATATGAGTTCAAACACATACACACACACACATACAGAAACATAAACACACACAGTACACAAAGAGAGACCAGATATGGCCCCCAAAACCGCATGCAAACATAACAACCTCTTTTATCACAGGCCAAGGGCAAGAATGAACCCTTCATTATAACGTTCCATTTGTTCTTGGAGCCTGTGTTTCCACAATACCTCCACTGACTTTGTACTGGGCACGATGTATCTACAAAAATAAACAATGGCTTAAAGATGTCATGTGGTTTTATAAATTAAAACTCACCCTAGCTAGTTGCCGAGCAGTTCATAATGACGATGCACTAACAAATAGCCTACAAGCCTGACAGTCTGCCAATGCTGTTGATCTCAATGAACAGTCATTTTGTCAGTTTGGCAGCTTAGAACAAAAACGAAATTCAACCTTCTTTAAACTGGTAGCTGTGCCTGTTGTATAAGAATTGCTTACAGTAGAAAGACCAGTGTGTCAGTTGAATGCTACGTACAGCCTATGTCAGATGCAGCGCCAAGCTGTCCCCAGAGCAGATTCTGTGACGCTATTCTAACAAGTGTGTGGGGGGGTGTATTATAAAAGTAGTTAGATCACGAAGACGATTGAAGGCATGTTATAATAGAATCCCTGAAGGACAGCAGCACTGTGGTCCAGTGTCATGCATTATATTACGATGACTCCACACCATACAGACACAGCACATTAAGAGCATTCCCAAAAGGGAAGTTCTGTGTGTGTGTGTGTGTGTGTGTGTGTCATGCTAAAATCTACATGCCCCCTGCTTTCTAACAATAAACTGGTTCCTGTCATCAGAAGGACACATACAGACGGGCCGACAGACAGATACACGCACACACACAGACACACACAGAGGGAAACAAAGGGAGAGAGGGAGAGAGATACACATACAGAAGCACAAATATATATTCCATCTATTTCATAAATTACATTGAGCGTCAGGTTATCATGTCTTCTTTCATTTCAAACTTGATTCCAGATTACAGATAGCAGTACAACACACAAACAAGGTGGCATAGCAACGTAAAATAAATAGCCAGGCAATTCTAAGGTTTATCTAATCTATTCAATAAACGACAATCACATTTGATGTGTAAACAATATTTGAAAAATATAAAAGTGTTAATGTGTGTGTGTGAGAGAGAGAGAGAGAGAGAGCGAGAGAGAGAGAGAGACTGTTTGAACTGTGGAGGCTGCAAATAAGGGTGAATCCACTTTTACAGAGTCCCATTTCTCAGTGTTTTGGGTGTGTGCATGTGTGTGTGTGTGTGTGT
>JAGFZM010003321.1:0-10282 GCA_017657215.1 Limnothrissa miodon
TACCATATAAAGAATTTGGATAGCAAAAAGCGTAGATAATCTGAAGAGTCATTTCCATTAGGCACTCGGGATATGCACTGTGCCAGATGAGGTTGGGAAACCACCACATAATAAAAGAAAACCTGCACAGTCATTTATCACAGTGTATTGTCATAAAAACGCAATAAGCTTACAGTATTTTAGCCGTGCCAATAAGCTTACAGTATTTTAGCCGTGCCAATAAGACTATTTAAGGCTTTGTGTGTCTTTTAGGTAGGTAGTCCACTAGTTACACAACTACATCCTTCAACACCGGCATCAATCCAGTTAGATTCTTCTGTATCACTCAGTGAATCAAATGTGTTAGTTCATTTGTCAAGGCTTCATGGAAGGCTGTACGGTGGCCAAATAGTCTGATATGGAATAGAAACATAAACATTTTGCATTAACAAACATGGTGCACCAAAGAAAAAGCTGTCACAGAATTTTCAGCAAAGTAGAAAAACTGCAGTATGCGACTAAAATCATCTCTCTCCAAGACAAAACTCTTCACTCATTGGTTCAGGAACATAATTGGAAGTGGAGACCGTCAAAAATAAAGGTGCATTGTTATTCACTGGGAGATTGAACTCTCCCGCTTTTATGAAATTTTGCATTCTGTACATTGTCTGTCTCTGCAAACTCTCCCAAGTCGTAATGTCCATCACAAATGAAAGGTCTGCAACAGGGATTACCTTTGCAATCTGTCGGCCAATTGCAAAAGTGGCAGCACCTCTATTATGGATCTGAGACCTTTATCTTTGTGAAAGAAAGTTTGTAAACTCTCCCTGAGCTCTCTCTCTTTCTCTCTCCCTCTCTCTGTGGTTGCTATGGTCACCATAGTCCTTCAGTTTGTGCAGTTGCTGAGGGGATTCACTCAGGGGAGGAGAGGTTGTGAGTGTGAGAAGTTCTTGCTGTTCTTGCGGCTGAAACACTAGGGGAAGTCCACTATGTGCCCAGTGTGGCCTGGGCAGTGAGCAGTGTATACAGCACTGCTGAGGGTTAGGGCGCATGTGTTATGAATACTTAGAAAAGAGGCTATGCACCTGATGGGTTTTTTCAGCAGAGCTTTGGGTCAGCAAGAGATCCGAGATGAATGGACATTGCCACATGAAGTAGCAATGAGGCCACATGAAGTAGCAATGAGGCCACCAAAAAAAAATGGATGTCTGTGGCTGTGGACTTGTGTTTCTACCAGACTGATTTGCAGAAGTACTTTGTTAGTAGTGCTATTAAACTGCCTTTACTAGTTCAGCATGGAGGTTTCCTGTCTGCCGTGGTCAAACACCATAGGACATTGGGCTGGGTGATTCATCGAAAAGTAGTCATAACAGAAATTCGGAAACCTATAATCAATGAAAAATTTCCAGGTCAATTATTTCAATTACTTTCCCTTTAAAAACACTACCTTGTGTGGAGTGACGTGACCTCACTCTGTTACGTTATTTCACCGACATGTCGAGCATGGAGAGCTTAAACACTGAGACAACTGAGCAACATGAGCAGCTTGTACCATAGAAAACATTGATGTTCAATAAATTATCATATAGTAGATACTGTGTTTCCTTCAATTATTTTAAAATCAAGTAATGCTCCTTTCATTCAACAATCTCTCACTTATGATATGTGAGCATATTTACTGTACAAAACCTGTCAGTGAACTATGAGTGCAAAAAGTATAGTAGTGTAATCCATCTAGTGCAAGTACTTCATAGGGGTGCGGTTATTGAAGCAACCCAACATGAGTGGGACTGGGGTTGTTGGTGGGTATTCTCACGGGTGTGGTTTGGCCATGGGCTGAATAGGACATTTGATCAAGCAGTGGTGTAATTAGGATTGGTTGATACTTAAGTAGTATAACATGAACTAGGGTGGGGTTGTTCCTGGGTATCCACATAGGTGTGGACTAAGCTAAAGGCCCAAAGGCTTCCACCCCTAAAATAGTTCCCGGTCTAGTGTCGGTCTTAAAGAGGGGCTAAGCAACGTTCTGTTCTCTCACGAGCTCCCTCTAAAGACCGCTGTATTGCATTGTATTACACTGCATTCTATTGGAGGCGGTCCACGCTGCTGCGCTATTGGCCACGGTGGCGCATTCTACACCGTTCGTTCGTTCTCACCCAAATATAATATGCAAACCAGTCAAAAGTTTGGTATTTTTTATATTTTATTGTACTCAAAGTATAGTTTGTAGAAATACAATAGAGGAAATGTTTTCAGTCTGATGATATTTATGTGTTTCATTGTAAAGATGAAAATTGATAAAAGAACTAATAGAAACGTTTTGCAAGAAACTCTCTAAACAAGCTCAAAAGACTACAATTTACTCCTCTTTTGCCTCAGCAGACAATAGTTTCACTCATAGGGCAACTTTGAGTGGCCCCTCCCTGTTGCTAAGCAACACGAAAACTGATTGCAGGCTGGCTCCTCAAAACAAAATTACGCTTGAAAACTTTGCATTGTTTTTTTTAACAAAATATTCACTCTGATGGAAGGCATTCTCTAGGAGATATTGTTTTTTTTAACAAAATATTTACTCTGATGGAAGGCATTCTCTAGGAGATATTGTTTTTTTTAACAAAATATTTACTCTGATGGAAGGCATTCTCTAGGAGATATTGTTTTTTTTTGTCAGGCAGATGATGTATAGTCTGTTATATTGTGGTGAATTCATTGAAGTCATTTTGTTCCAAATGACTAAAGGGAATTGACACAGATGAGAGAGGTTGCACTTGAGCTGTTGATTGAGATGAAAACATTGTGCTTCAGAATAGAACTTTTAAGGCAGAAACATCTGGATATTACTACAACTCTTCACATATGCATTTGAAACAGTGGTGTCTATTGTGTAAAATAGCCAAAGGTTGTAAATAACAACTTTAAATATGATGAACATGTCACAAGACTCTGTTCTAATGGAACCCACCTCTGATCATTTCTATGCATGAAGGGTGCAGTGATTGGGTGTTTCTATGTATTAAGGGTGCAGTGATTGGGTGTTTCTATGCATAAAGGGTGCAGTGATTGGGTGTTTCTATGCATGAAGGGTGCAGTGATTGGGTGTTGTCACAATAAATACAGACTCCAGTGATGGAGACAGAGAAGGAAGAAGAGCTTGAGTTTGAACCTCCATGTCAGACTCATAGACTGTCAGACTGCTAAAATGCAGCAGACGATGTGACAGAGGATTTGTCAACGTAAAGTGCATTTCTGCTCCAACTGTTGAACTGTTTTCAACTGTTAGAAAGCCTTATTACACTTGAAAGATACATCTGGTGAATATCAGTCCACTACTGTAGTGAGTCTCTGGATGTTGTCGATAGGAGAAAGACTCTATACGCTGAATGTGTAATCAGGGCTTGAAAGACTCTATATGCTTAATGTCTAATCAGTGCTTTTGCAACAGGCATTGGACAGGAGTCAAACATTTCAAACATTTCCACATTGAGCTTGTTTATGTTTTCATGGTCCTACTGTCACGTTTTCATAGTGACACTGTTCATAGTTTGACCTACCTGATCGTTCCTTTATTGGTTGCCATGCCCGTTCCACATGTGACGTGTGATATTTTTAATTGTGTTGCATTGAATAATTTGACTGTGAGTATGAAGAAGAACTGAGCAAAAATGGCTTGAGAAAAGCATTTCTGACCTCTCTTTAATATTTAGGAGTAAAGGCCTGCTGCATTCTCTGAAGTTCTAAATCTGTTTTGACCTCATCAGTTCAGAGAGTTGGTGAGCCTGTGAGGTCTGTGAGGGATTCACCTAAATGTATTCACTCTCAGTGTGAATTTTGATAAAACATTATAAAAATAACATTTAGGGGCATATTATGATAATATCATGCCCACAACTCTTGACCTCAGGCTTCATGCAGCAGTGCATCTATTGAATATTGTGTTTGATTTTGATTTGACCATTGACTGTTTAGTGAGCAATGACCATTTAGTCTGTCTGTGAAGATTCTCCTTCATCCAGTTCATGTGTCACAGTGTTCATTTAAAGCTCCAAAAAGACGCTCATTTGCCTCTAACTGAACTCTATAAAGAAGCTCAGTTGCCTCTAACTGAACTCTATGACATCCATTTAGTTCCCTTTCCTGATTTGCCGGACATTTGACTGACTGAGAACAATATTTGTCT
The DNA here is from genome assembly GCA_017657215.1 of Limnothrissa miodon. NCBI lineage: Eukaryota > Metazoa > Chordata > Actinopteri > Clupeiformes > Clupeidae > Limnothrissa > Limnothrissa miodon. The sequence continues at coordinate 4,157 of JAGFZM010003321.1, forward strand.
GAGGGAGATCAAGTCCTGTTATGCAAATGCTTGTGCATATGCGACAAATGCTTGTGAGTGACTGTTGTTAGGTTGATATTGGTGGTGTTTTGGTCATGGCCATGTCATCGTCACCTCATTTCTCCAGACAGTTGTCATGCTGTGATCATGAGGCAGTGGAGCAGCTGAGCAGCTGTAGGAGGGGCCATCTCAGATCAGTGGTCTGGAGCGTTTCATGGACGTTTTAAGGCTTTTCTTCAGTCAAAACACATTTCTGGTAAATTGCCCAGAGCTGTTATACCTCTTGATTTCACTTGACCAGTTTTCCTCTGAAACAAATTTTCTCTTGTAGTCGAGGCCTTTGCGGTGAAGCCAAGCCAAACCGCGTTTTAACTACTTTTAATGAATTTCCATTTCTCTCCTTTATCCCATTTATTTCATTACAACCTGGCTAAGGAGAGAGGAGAAAACATCTCCTCAGATACTTCAGGTCCTCCGTTAGGGGCACAAAGATAATTGCCCCCGCCGTGAAGAGTGAGCATCGACAAAACTCACGGGCAGGCCATCAATCAGGCTTAGCTCACACTAAGCAGCGCTTCTTGGCTCTTCTGGCTTATCTCCAGTGGCTGATTCCCCACGTCCAGGCAGTGTGAGGTTCCCTCTCGGTGCCTAACACACAAGACACTCCCCACCATTGTTCTCCATCCAATCAGTGTGATCCTTGCAATGTGAGTGCAGGCGTGCTGGTGTTGACTCAACAGACCAATGGCAGCTCTCGCTTTCTCCTTCACTGTCTCCCGGACTCACACAGGCCACATGTTCATTTTCATCTCCACTCTGATTTAGGGCAGGTATTGTCTGATTTAGGGCAGGTACTGTCTGATTTAGGGCAGGTACTGTGTGATTTAGGGCAGGTACTGTCTGAATGTTAGTGTATCCTGTAGCCATCCCAAAAATGATTCTGCTACATGTATTCTAGCCGCCCTCCTCAGGTGTTACAGTGCAATACAACAGTGCTCTGGGCATACACACAGAATAGATACCCCACTTATCCTTGGCTAATGATGATGATTGTAACGAGGTGGAGCAAGACAAGAACAGCAAATGGACTCTTGATATATTGCCTTTGTGTACTCCATATGATGAGCAAATAAGTTTCAAAGCACAATAGTACAGGAGAAGTATGGAGAATCTGAGACTGGAGTCTCATTTTAAAGTGTACTTTGCCATCAGTTGTTCAATTGGAGTTTATTATTGAATGGATTCTCACACTTTAATGATGCCTGATTTCCCAGTGCAAACCATTATATAAGACAAAGCCAGGTTTGTGAGTGTGATCATTACTAGGTGGAATGGTGTTCTTTTGGACTGCTAATGGTGTTCCGCACAAAAAAGCCAGCAAATCTTCCCTGATGTGGCACCTTGAGATGCCTTAACCAGACCAGCTGCTCTCCAATGTCCTGTATTTCAGCTGGTTTCCTCCTGCTGAAATATAGTTATAAAGCAGATGAAGTTGGCATGTCAATCTTCATAAAGAAGATTTATAGAGCAAAAAGACAAGTCACAAGTAGAGACGTTTCGTCCATCTGTTTCTTTTTCAGTTGTTTCCAGGGCACTGTTCTCTGGAATCACATGACCACTCCTAGGGCTGGGCGATATCTCGGTATTGACGATATCTCGATATAATTTCAAACCACGATATGAATTTTGACATATTGTATATATCTGTTAGGACCTGTTTTTTAATCCAGAGACGAGTCTTTTCCTCTTTTCCCGCTCTTTTTCAGCTCTGTGTGCCGCACTCCGGACTCCTTGCTTTGGGTTAGCTCCTCCCTCCCCATACTCATGCAGACAGACTAAACAATGGCGGCGTCCATGGAATGCATGAGTTATACAGATGGAGAATGTCGCGGATAAAGAGCTATTGTGCCCAAAAAAGCGAAACAACGGCTCGATCATTTGTAAATGGAGGCCACCGGCAAGCGTATGAAGAGTGTTACCAACTCCAAGGACAGACCGCCACAAAACCAAAACCACACTTCAGCACTCTTTAGCATGCAGTGTTCCCTATAACAGAAAAACCCTAACCCAAAACTACACTACACTACAGTCGTCATTACTTTACAAGACAAAAACTGACTGTGACTATGATGAGAGAGTGCGACTGGCATATGAATTCTGTGACTGAGTACAACAGACAAGTGGAGTAACGTTAGCAGAACCTGTGAGTCCTACATTTGTGTCACAGTACAGCTGCACTCAAACCTGAGACTGTTAACACATTATAAATATACATTAAAAATATACAAATGGAAAGACGGCCCACATTTTTATGTTATTGTTGTTTGCAACTGTTGTACAGTTTAGTTTAGAACTTGTCATATTGACAAAGCTCTCTATATTATCTTTTGCCCTCTTTAGTGTATAGTTTACAGTTGCTAATGTTCAGACATTAATAAAAACAACTTTGTGACATTTTCTATAATATATTTTGCAGTCGTTTTTTTTTTGCTGGAAAGATATCGAGATATATATCATATATTGAGATATGGCGAAAATATATTGAGATATACATGTTAGTCCATATAGCCCGGCCCTAACCACTCCGTGCGAGACACCATTCTACCACACTCCTCATGCCCACATTCCTGTAAACGCTTTTGTAGGCGTGTTTCCAAACACCTTTGTTAGTGAGTGGTTGAAGTTATGATAGCCCTCCCCCGTGTTGATTTGTCATTGGATAATCACCATGTGAATGAGGAGAGAAGGAGATGGTGCCCCTCCTTGAAGGAATTGTGAACAAATGCAAAGAAAGGAAAAGAAAGAGAATTAGGAGAAAGTAATTGAGGATAAGAGGGTGTCAGGTACACAGAATAGATGCACATGAGAGTGAGTAAGTTACAGGAATTCCAGCCATTGTTTTTGTTTTTAAGGGTATGAATAGGTAGGTCTTCTGCCAGTTCATCTAACAATGTTGTGTTTATTTTCTGGGCCTTCTCCTTGACTGCATGAGATCTGGACTACACAAGTCTAGCTGGAATCTGGTGGTTTAGGAAGGGTCCCAGACAGAGTGAAATGACTTGGAAGGATGTAAATGGCCAGATTTTTCCCAAAGTACGATTAAATCTGGTTGAAATCCCTAAATGCTAAGGAGAGGTGCTAGTCTGGTTGAAATCCCTAAATGCTAAGGAGAGGTGCTAATCTGGTTGAAATCCCCAAATGCTAAGGAGAGGTGCTTCAGTGGTCCCTCTCTTATGGTTGTTTGATCCCAGGCTTTTACAGAGAGCAGTGAGCTAACACTGTAGTAGCTCATCTGTCGCTTGCAGCAGCAGCAGCAGCACTTCAGTAACATCCAGTATTGCATAATCACACAGACTGCACACATTCTCTTTTCATCCTGAGGCATTATGGCATCTTTTAGATGACTGTGCTGTTTTTCATCAAGGTCAAGAAAAGAAATGGGGGGGGGGGGAGTTGTTTTCATGGCAGCCTTTTTAAAAACAAGGTTGCCTTGGTATCATGTCGTAAAAGAGGTATGCATGGATTTTAAAAGATTTAACAGAACATTCTGGTCATAGGAAGAAAAATAACCCTGTGGTTTTATCCTGTTGTAGTTGTCCAAGGGACACATTTAAAGCCGTAAGCAGTAAGCTTTACCAGAGGCTTTCAGATTCATTCAACTGAAATATTTGTTGTGAAGCAAATTGACTCAATGATACATTTGTTTTTCAGCACTGTGACCTTGATAAGAGTGAATTTATCGCCCATAAACTATTTTTTATTCAGCCTTGTAAGAATTTTTGCTTAATATTCAAAGCCACTTTTATGCTTTCATAAGAAAAAAAAACAAGCGCATAGGATTTGTTTGAGGTCGTACTTCACTCATTCTCCTGAGAGAATGCATCATTTGATCATCGACTGATTCATGCTTGCACTGTTTTTGTGTATAGTGGGAACAACACCTGGGACATGTGATGGTACGGCATAGCCTGCACATCAGCTTCTAAGATTTGAGTGAACCTGCCTTGTATGTCTTGTCTTGTAATCAGGGACCAACATCAGTCATACAGCAGTAGTGTTTCTCAAAGATCAGGCCCCGACATCAGTCACATCAGTCATGCCTCAGCACCGTTAGCTGCTAGGGGACACGCTGCCATGTTTCATCATTTACAAGTGTTAGGTTTGGTATTGTGGGCTTTGTGGATGTTATTGTAGATTGGGAAGCAAACAGAGAGATAAAAGAGGATACGGGGAGGGGGAGAGAGAAAAAATATAACTGCAGCATCTAGAGGTTGTCAGGTGACTAAAGACTTGGAAGCAAACCTACAGTATGTGATGAGTAACTACGAACGGCAGCACTAACAGAACTCCGTGTTGCTCTATCCCAGAGTATCTATCCAAGAGTTTCCCAGTGCGGAAACCCAGGGGCAAACCTGGAAAACCTGGGCTTCAAAAGAGTCAATGAGGGTTATCTATTGTTAGGTTTAGGGTTATAGGTTAACCTTTCCTAGGTCAGGTAAATGCTAAAGTCATTGCTAAATGTTACAGCAGCGTATTGGATGGGTCTCACAGCCTTCTGCTGTGGTGGACAGGTGTTGGTGTACAGGTGTGTCACGTGCTGTTTCATTTCTCACAGGAGAGACCTGGTGTTAGAGGATTCTGCAGCGCCTTCTGGCCCCACCACCACAATGGAGGTTTGATGAATAACTCGGAGGGAGGAAGGGAGGGTGCTGTGACCTAAATCTGTGTCTCGGGAGGGGAAGAAGTTGAGGTGTGTTGGAAGGAGGGAACTAGGGCACGACTTGAAGCTTTTCAGCAGGAGCCAGAGTGCTCGAGTTCCCCATAAAATAAAAATAGACTGATGAGGCTCATTTGTGAGGGATAAAACTATGGCCAAGGTGTACATGTACAGTAGGCCTACGTGGAGCTCCGAGGAGAACGTCTTTTATACAACTAACCCTAATATGACTAAATCGCTGTGAGCTGCAGGGGTTTTGGTGCATATGTGATTACTAGGGCAAACACACTGGACACATAGCCGATGGGCTTGGTCAAAGCTGGTTCAGTAGCAGATGTTAGGATTAAAAATCTGATTGATAAAATCAGTGCTTACTATGTCCGAGCCCCATAGCTCTTCTTCTATTTTATTCTTATTCTAATTCTATTCTTATATGCTATTTTTTAGCCTTAAGATTCAAAATCACTGAGCTGTCTCACATCATTGTTTTTTTTGTTGAATGTGTTCTCTGTGTAAACACAACATACCCTTATTAACAAACATTCAGAGCATGATTTTTTTTTTTCATTATACCATCCAAAAGAAATTAACATTTAGGATTCATTTCAAGTGTAACTAAATTAACTGAGCTCTGAAGAGTGCTTTTATCAGTCTATAAAAAATCCCTTTTTTCCCTCCTAGTGTTGTAAGGGCTGAAAATAACTTTCTGTGGCACATATTCAATTAACCTGAGGGTGGGGGAAAAGTCTCTTCACACAAAGCTGAAATCAATCTTTGGAATTACATTGTGCTTCTGCTGTTCTCCGCCTGACAAAACAAACCCTATGCATCACCTTTAGCGCGTCCACTTATGTGCATGGACCACCACTGCAAAGCATTCCTGCCCTAACTGACGAGGGAATTACTGCCCAAATCACAATTCACATTCCCTACTGTCATGTGCTCCAGTGATGGGTGATGCAGGACAGTGATGTTTATTACATATGTGATGCAGGATGAAAACTATTTGGTTTCGTAACGTTGAATACAGTAGGGATTGACCTTTTGAAGGATTACATTTTGTAGTCTGGTGACTTGTGTCTTGGAGGAGGTGAATATGAGTAGCTCTTTTATTTCCTCCAATGCCCCCCCCCCCCCCCCCCCCCAGTGCCTCCATGGCAGGTGTGCTTTAAAGATGGCTGGCCCACTGCTAGTCAGTAGGTGCTGAGACACTCACAGATGCCCACTATCCTTTCTCAACAGACAAAGTGCGGCCTTGCTCTGGTGTATAACGAAGATAGCGGCAACACATACGATATCCGTGTGAAGCTGTCCAAAGAGATGCTAACTATCCAGAAGCAGGATGTGGTGTGTGTGAATGGAGGGGACCCCCACATAAATGTAAGTACTTAGACTTTTCTAGCACGCTG
>JAGFZM010003322.1:5000-10875 GCA_017657215.1 Limnothrissa miodon
AAATGAATGTAAATTTATCTGTATGTAAATGTATTTAGATTAATGGTATACATAATATGCATGAATGTATAGGATCATAATGTGAGTGTTCCATCACATTAGGCTTATCTTTCTTCCTTATTTCCTTTCTTTCTTGCTATTTTTCTATATCAGAGAAACCGTTGTGGGTGGAGCTGAGTTGTGGGGTGGGGCCAGTGCATGCTGTTCTGGAGCCCGGTTGGCCGCTTCTGCTGGAGTGTGGGCTGGGGGCGTCCGCGGACGAGGAGGCATCGGAGGTGACGTGGCTGCGTGATGGAGCGGAGCTGGAGGAGGGCTCGACGCTGCACCTGCTCTCCAACGGCTCGCTGCTGCTGGAGGCGCCACCGCGTGAGGCCAGAGCGCCCTCTCTGGGCCTGGAGGGAGGCTACAGCTGCCAGCGGGCCGACGCCTTCGGATCACTCACCAGCCGCGTGGTCAACCTGTCCATGGCCAGTAAGTGACTTCTTTTAATGACCAGCCTGTTTAACTCTGTTTACCAAGCTAACATTATCTGTATTTACACTAGTGATAAATGAAGATAGCGGGTTAGCGATCTATGAAAGGTATCAGCCATCAACCGACACAATGCACATCTGATAGTTTGAACAACAAAAATAGCTGAAAGCATTTATCCTTTAGAAATAATTCAAGTTCCATATAAATCCATGTAGCACCTAGCAGGGCACCTCATCAGCCAAATACTTGCACTTTTTACAGGCTGTAGTGGATTTGAGACAAGCTGTAGTTTGTGGGCTAGTTTACACTGGTCCATCCATTTGATGGGGAATAGCTTTGTACAATACGTCTTTTGAGTGTATTGGACTGGAAAAGGAGAGCCTAGCAATCAGCAGCCTTCTCTGCAAACTTGGGTTGATAGATGGGCTGTCAGAATGGGTGGTGCAGATGTCTGCTGTGTAGTGTTGCTATATGGGACTTAATGCTCATAATCTCCATTTGGGCCCCTAAACAAACTGACGAAGATGGTTGATTCTGAGCTATTCCAGCAGTTTCTATGTCACCACGACCATCTGACGTAGGTGGTGTTTTGAAGCAGAGTGATAGTTGATGACCATGACAAGAACTAGATAAAACTGTGCAGCTTTGCATTTCTTATCAAAGTTACTGCACAACAGGTTTTCCCTTTTGGATTACAGAGTGCAAACTCACAGTCAGCAGATAGATGGAGGAGATGGAGGAGGTGGAGAGAGATGCAATAATGGTCAGCTAAAACTTTGGCCCCTAGCCAGCTAAGTTTTGTAATATTTGATCTAGAGAATCCTCTGTGCTGCCAAAAAGGTTAAAATTGTCCAAGGAAAAAATACGCCTTTGCCAGACATTTGTTCAGACTGAATAGGTGAGACAAGGCAAAAACTCTTATGTGCTGGACAGGACCTCTGATAAAGGTTTTTATCCCAAAGGAAATTTTACTCAAAGGGCAAAAAAATATCATTCACTCTAACTTGCTCAATCATATGTTCAAAAGGCTAATTTATGATCTGATCTGACAATAGGCTAGTTTATGATCTGACACTCCCTCCTCTTTGTTGTTTCAGAGATAGATGCATTTAGAAGGCAGCATGCAATCACCTTGGCCTGCAGCTATTTCTTGTGGTTTAGTCTTGTCTACAGCAAACTTGCACTCTAAGAAGTTCTAATTGCTGTCGTAGATTTTTTTTCCACACTGATATAGAGATATAAGATTCTTGAATGCACTGATGTTAAGTCCTTAACCCTTCCTTTTTGGCTGTGACATTATCTCTGTGCTTTCTGTGTGTTCAGTAAGCACATGCTGTTGTGTAGGATCCAGTGATGGGCAAGTTACTCGGGAAAAGTAATCCGATTACTGATTACTCAGTTACTTCCACAAAAAAGTAATCTAATGGATTACTTTTAGTTACTTTTTGTGACAACCATGTATTTCCACTATACTTAAATCCACTTCATATCACCAGCAATTCTGAAGAAACAACAACAGGGGTGTAGATAATAGGGATGTTAAACGGTGACCGTGGTTGACTGTATAAACGTTAAACAATCCAAATCAACCAAAATATTCTGTAGTCGTTAAAGAAATTGACCAGTGTGGAGTGTGTGGGTTCATTTCAATTCACACAAACAGATAATCAGATGAGGTGACTTTTTGCAAGTTGTTGGACAGACATAGCATGTAACCAAGTCTTATTCCTGCATGCGAGCTGCAGTGAATGTGATCTCTAAATTAGACTAAACACTATAAGACTACAACTAGCCATCTCATTCCAAGATGTTTTTGTGTAAAGTGACATTATAAAGTGACAAAATTATCCCTCACACTCAATTTTACACAACCAGTAAAAACATTTTGAGGTCACAGGGTTTGTAAGGTTTGCAAGCTCAAAACATGCAAAAAGTAGCCTATGTTAAAGGATTCAGGCTAAAACACTCAAGGCAGGTGACTGCATTCTAAAATGTAACGCTGTTAGATTACTCCGTTACTGAGAAAAGAATCCAATTACTGTAACGCGTATCCCTGGATGCGTTACTAGTAACGCGTTACTGCCCATCACTGGTAGGATCGATGCATTACACTGCTGTAACTACATTCTTGTCAGCCAGTTGTGATGTGTTCTCCACATTCCCAGTAATGTCTTCCGCTGTTGTAGTCGCAACATGAGACATCTTGCGTAGACAGAATCAGTCTTTCATTCCAAAATGGATATCTTCTGTTCCAGCTCAGTGCATTTCGTACAGGACCACCTGGGGCTTTTCATCTAGGAAGCGCAATATCCAGTCTACGTTAAGCCAGGAAATACCCTCAGACTGGTTCACCCCAAAATTTCAAAGGATAACCTCAGCAATGAGATCTACATGTATGCGGCACCATTTAGTAAGTAGTGCCCAGATAGGAGAAACTAAGCAACCACAAACATCTAAAGAAGAAGGCACACTCCTTTGATGACACTGATGTACACATTTTGGACCAGGAAGACAGGTAGTTTGAGGAAGTAAGGGAGCCTTCTATGTCCATTTGGTACAATAAACTTTGAAAAGATTATTCTTTTCAAATTATTATTCTATACTTCATTATCTGCTACATATAATTTTGCCTGGAGATCCCACCCGAGGAAGTTTAAGTGCTTGTCACCATCACATCAGTTCTCCCAGAAAGACTCAGAGAAAAGGAATGAGTTTAAAGATTTAATAAGTTACATTATTACAAAGAAAGTCTTTGGCGTAGACCCCGTCCATGGTCCAGGATATTGAACATCTTGGCCCGTCGGATCCTGCCTGACTTTGGATGGCAGAGGCGGAGCCTACCCCCTGGATGGGAGGACGAGGACCCAACTGGCGGTGGTGGGGAGGGAGGTAGCATTTCTTAAACCGGCGCCTAGAGCAGCGAGTGCAGGAATGTTAGAAAGGAGGAGAACATTTCATTGTGTAAGCAACCAATGACGCAACAGCTATGAGTCTTCATAGTAGAACATACACTGGTGCTTTCATTTCTGACTCTCTGGATCCTCTGATCGTAATGGCTCTCGGTCCGTTTCACACATTGACGGGTTGATTATGTTACTAGTTGAGTAATGTGATCCTCTTTCATGAAGGGTGTGGTCTAGAGCTTACAGCTCCACCCACTGTCCGACATATCTTGGTTCTCCATCATCAGGTCAGAACTGAAAAAGCCTTTTAGAAGAATGGTGGAACATCTTCAAATACTCCAGTTGCAACTATGACCTGGATGAATGTGAAGCACAGGCACCCTACATTTTGTTTCAGCCGTAAAGATTGTGCACATTTATATCTCACTTTTTAAATTGAATATAACAAGGTACATGAAATTTGTACTCTCTATTATCAAGTTTATTAAGTATTCTGTTTGTACTCTGATGTTCAAAACAGATCAAGGTTGGACATGACTGGCCTGCTACTGTATGAGTTATTTAGAGATCCAGATGTGTTGAGATCAGTTGCTGATCTTGACTTGGTCAAAAAAGTCTGGCTGGGCCTTTCTATGCGCTTCCGCCTGATTAATATCTCTATAACAGTGCTAGTCTCGATTTGATCCCATTCAGGTTGTTGTCCAATCAGTGAACAGAAGAGGTGTTGTGCATGCAAAGCTAGGATGCTATCAGTCTAGGGCTGATCCAATCTTTTCAAACTTGAAACACCTCCAGCAATCTCTGTACTGAATGTCCAGACCCTCTTTACAAAAAGTCTATGGCAATGCATTCATAATATCTAGATAAAATCCAAGCTTTATTGGTTACTACATTTATTCCATTCATTATTCACACATCAGAAGATTTTGGAACTCATCAATATCTGAACAGTTGTGGAATCACCTATGCTTACTTTTCAATACAAAAAGTTTATTGACTCTTGCATTGAGCTTAGCAGAAGTAGCAAAGATCACTACAAAATGGATTTTCTACAGTTTTACAGTCACTTTTAATACATAATGCCTTATGAATACTGGTTTAATGGGGTCTTACCTGTGTGTCTGTGTGTCTACATGTTTCTCATATAATGGGGTTACTATAGATGTGTGTGTGTGTGCGTGTTACAGAGTGGGTATACTATAGATGTGTGTGTGTGTGTGTGTAGAAAAGCAAAACTGAGAAGGAATGTGGGTGGAGAGGGATAAAAAGCGAGGGAAGGAGAAAATGAAAGACAGCGGGGCCGTTAGAGGCCGGTGTGTGTGTGTGTGTATGACCCATAGAAAGGGGCTACTAGAGACGTGTGTGTGTGAGAGTGAGAGAGAGAGAGAGAGAGAGGGGCCACCAGAGAGGTGGTGAGGCCAGGGGTCGACTGTCGGTGGGGGAGGATGGAAGGGGAGCGACTGCAATACGATAGCGGAGAGGGACAGAGAGAGGGATAGAAAGGCATAGAAAAAGAGACAGAGAGAGGGACGATGGGGGGAAAAGGTAGAGCGGGAGAATGAGAGAGTAAAATGAAGAGAACAAAGGGCCAGGGAAAGTCTTAGGGAGAGAAGTGGGGGTGCATAATTTTGGAGGGAACTGGTGTATGTCTATACACATGTGCATGTGTGTGTGTGTGTGTGTGGGGGGGGGGGGTGCGCGTGTGTGTTCATGTGTGTGTATAAGGGATAGGGAAGGGCCCCTCTCTTGTTTGATCTTTAATTATGAGTATTGTCTTCCCTAGACGTGCCGTATGGAGCGCTCCCATGTAGACTGAAAGAGGAGCCGCTGGGAGAGAGGAGGGGGGTTGAGAGAGAGAGAGAGAGAGAGAGAGAGAGAGAGAGAGAGAGAGAGAGCAGGAGAGGGAAGGAAGAGGCCGCCGATAGGAAAGCTGGTGGATCATTACAAGGATTTCCCTGGAATCCTTCAATATGTGGACCTCTTATCATCATCTATGTTTATTTGCACACAAACACAAACACACGCACACACAAACACACACATTTATGCCCGCACTGACACACACTGACATAATCCACAGTGTGCCAAGTCATTTTGTGTTGACAGTAGTTTGGCAAGAGTGTAACTCATTAGGGAGGGATGATGGTTAATGTTTAATCATTGTGCTTACCTTCATGTTAGCTACACCATCCACCATGTTCAAGTTGAGTCACTCTGTATGAGTGTGTGTTGTGGGTTGCTGTCCTGTGTTTATAATTTGTATGTGTGTGTGTGTGTGTGTGTGTGTATATATATATGTGTGTGTGCATGTACACTGAACTGTCTTTAGGCTACATCTGTATGCCCTGAAGTAACTGTATTTACGTAAGGTGTGTGGGTGTATTATGTGTGTGTGTGAATGTGTGCATGAGAGAGAGAAAGAAATGTTTTCCTCAGCTGTGTGAGTTTGTGTATATGTATGTGTGTATGCGTGCGTGCGTGTGTGCGTGCGTGCGCTT
>JAGFZM010003323.1:0-10924 GCA_017657215.1 Limnothrissa miodon
GTGTGTGTGTGTGTGTATGTGTGTTTAGGTATGTGAGGCTGTGTGATTGGCCGAGGGCGCGCCAGTTCTACAGCAAGGCCAGTAATGTGTACCACGTGACGCCGTCCACCCTCCTGACCATCGGGGGCCACCTCATGTTCCTGGAGCTCAGAGTGCTGCTCTTCAGAAGAGCCGTGCTGGAGAACAACCAACACATCCAGGAGATCTACCGCAAAACCCTCAAGGTGGTCTCACATACAGTAACACAGCACCAGCACTTGGCTCCCAAACATGAATGAGAGAGAACCAAGGCCACATTTGATGATATCTTTAGCTTCATTGTCACTAATGGTTAAGTGCTCCTTATGGGATGAATGAGGAATGATGAATGTGAACACAGTGAACTGTGGTTCACTAACATGCATCAAGTGGCTATTTGAAATTGCACCTCAACTCTCAACAGACACTGACTTGTAGTGTCAGGGATCGTTCCCGGGACCACTGCTATTTAACCTCTACATGCTCCCCCTTGGCCATATTATTTCCAGCAAATCAGTCAGTTATCATAGCTGTGCTGACTACACTCAAATTGACCTTTCTCACTCACTAATTGACTATGCTCCGCCAAAATCTCTATCAATGTCTGGAAAAACTTCCTGCAGCTAAACTAAAAGTCATGGTATTTGGGAAGATAGAGCAAAGACTCGGGATTAGTGCCCTTCTTGACACAAAGGGGCTTAGGACTGAAGACAGTGTTAAAAAATCTTGGTGTCATTAACGATAACAATTTAAATTTTAGCAGTCACATTAAATCTGTCTCTAAATCTCCTACATGTAAATCTCTAGAACGCATTTTTGACCACCATAAAATGTTCTTTGAGCCTCAATAATTGTGTATGCAAATTTGTGCGGCTGAAAAAGACCCAGGAGCATTTCTAGGCTGTCTATTCCATGCTCCATGTATTTCAGGGTAGCCGCAGGGTCTTAAAAGTCTTAAAAAGGTCTTAAATTTCATGTTCCTAAATTAAAGATGCTCTATGCAATGCTGTTCGACATCACTTCTGCTAACGTTTCACATAAATACAAAACAAAACAGAGCAAGCTCCCCCCTCCCCCCCAGTGTAATCGTCGTACCTTAGTCAGTATAAGCAGTATAATTATCACCGTCTTGTAATGTTGCTTTCATGAGATGGCTTTGGAGATAACTGTTATTTTTTATTTTTGCATGTGAATGCTCTCCCAACAAGTAATCGTAACTTTTACCTGTCCAATAAAAAACGTGCCACCTCTGCATGACTGCATCCAATTGGAAGTTCTTTTGCCGGCGAAGTCCACCGTTCAAACAAATCCCCAATGAATCCCCAATGTAAGCCCCCCCGGGGCTTATTTCGTTGCTTCTCAATTTCTCTTCTTCACGCCTTAAATTCCTCAGAGCATCTTTTCTTCGGACGTGCCTCAGCCATTTTTAAAAAATAATTTACCGACATAGTATTGCTAACTCACACCCGGATTCACGCTGTACAATCAACACTGTCGCACGCGCATTAACCCCCACCTCTTCTTGACGATTGGTTGGCTGTTGTCTGTTATTGCTTTGGTGCACAACCTCCTGCCCCTAGTGTTTGTTTTGGTATTGCAGCTTCTGTGTTGTGTTTTGAGACCGGGTTTTTTCCCAATGTATTTAGCAGGCAGACAGCAAGCCGATCAAGGGGTGGTAGAAACGGGTTGAGATTAAAATGAAATTGAGCTAAAATCTTGCAAAATTGCATAGAGCACCGTTAAGGCCTTAAAAAGTCTTAAAGGGATAGTTCGGTTTTTAACACATTGAGCCCCTTTCACAGGTTGTCTAAAATGAAATAAAGTGGTTGACACCAAAATCTTGATGATTGCTCCCGTCTCGGCTATTTGGGAAATATAGAATCACCTCTGCCTGCCTTTAAAATGGCTAGCAATGGGCATGTGTTGTTTCTATCCTTAAAATACTGGTTTTAAAAAAGTGCTACTCATAGAGGGATTAGTGGCATTTGCTGATGTTCCAACCCAAGTATCGTAGCAAAATACAGTTTCTGTCATGTTTTATTTGCCATTTTGTAAGTCCCATAGGGATCTATTTGCTCCTTCATATAAACAAAGTGCCAAATAAAACATGAAGAAAGCTTTATTTCGCTACGATACATGTTTTGGAACATCATTGAGCACCACTAACCACTTGGTGAGTAGCACTTTTTTAAAACCAGTGTTTTAAGGATAGAAACAACACATGCCCATTGCTAGCCATTTTGAAGGCAGGCAGAGGCGATTCTACATTTCCCAAATAGCCGAGACAGAAGCAATCGTCAAAATTTCGATGTCAACCACATTATTGCATTTTAGACAACCTGTGAAAGGGGCTTAATGTGTTAAAAACCGAACTATCCTTTTACATTGATTGCCCAAGTCTTATTTTTTTTAACGAAGGTCTTAAATTTCATTATTATGAAATGGGGAGAACAACAACATTGACTGGACAGCGCATCTGGTAGGCTATAGTCTGGTAGGCCTTACATCATATTTAGGATTTCGCGCCAAATGCCATGAATCAACATAATCTGTAGAGTGGAGACCAGTGACAAACGTCTCTGGTGGAGATAGACAACAACATGAGCAAGTGTATCTACAGTGACTGGCTGAGGGGGTTCCGGAAAGCCCGATACTGTATGTCTGTCTGAAGATATTCAAGCAATGGGTCATCTAGGATTGGCGTCGTACATGAAATGAAAAAAAGAAAAAACTAAAACACTAAGCATCTACCAGTCACCGCCAGACACCCGCAATCATCTTATCGGTAAGAAAATAACATTACTATGGTCTGCGTTTGATAAAAAAAAATTTAGCTTAGCTTACTCTACCCATAGACTTCCATTTACCAAATTGACAATTTGACAGAGAAACGAGACAATGAGAATTTTGAAAATGTACAGGTACTTTATTAAAAAGACAGTTTATAAAGACAGTACGTTCTCAGAATTTCCCGGTCACCGCCATCTAGAAATTAAATCACGATAAGTCGATTGACAAGCTACAACTTTATAAATGTCTTTGGTCAAACTCTTTTAAGTTTCATCATTTGTTGGTGCTTTAGTGCTCTTGTAGATAGTCACCATATATTTTCAGATGAAATCCAAGCAGAATATAATTTTCAATCTGTTCCCCTGTTCTATCTGTTCGTCAATCGACTTATCGTGATTTAATTTCAAGATGGCGATGACCGGGAAATTCTGAGAAGGTACTGTCTTTATAAACTGTCTTTTTAATAAAGTACCTGTACACTTTCAAAATTCTCATGGTCTCGTTTTAAATGTCAGGGCCCTCAGAAGTCTACCAATGTGTGGAGTTACTTTGAACCTTGTTAATGGTGTAAAAATAGCGATTTAGCTGCATAGGCAAAGTGATGCCCTATAGCTAGCAGTGTAAGGTTAATGAAAGCTTCAGTTAAAAATGGTTTAATGCGGAATGCTGGGGGTGAACGGAGGTGGGCATTGGATATATGTTTGTACCCGGTAACATCTTTCAGTACAGTCCAGGTCCAAATCACACCGGCCTTCTCCTTTAGGCTACCTAAATTCAAGAATAACAAGGTGAATGTGGTTTTGTATTGTATGGGCTCTTTAAAGCTCTTAAAGAGGGACTAAGCAACTTTTCCCCTCGCCGTCACAAGATTTTTTCCTTGGGCACGTGGACATGGGCTTTCACCGATTCTTGCTGGCTCCGTCATGCTGAATCTCCTTGTCTACAGCTATCGCTGTCCTGATTTCTGCTGGATGCGTATGCATAGTGATTGGAATAGTGATTGATTGCATAGCGATTATCTCCACCTGCATTGAAATTGCATTGTAGGTGGGGCGCTTCAGCTGAACATTGCAAATGCGGTTCCTATCGTTGCAGGCGCTTTTTATACCGTTTGTTCATCTTGTAATGACTCATGTTATCACCCTAAACAGTATGAAACGGATTAATTAACTTTAAAAAGTTACTTTGTGGGCCTTTAATGAGACTAGCCCAAAATACATCTCAAATATGCTTCAGCATTACAACCCACCCTGGTTTATTCTTTTACAAGAAACTAATTTTAGTATTACCAATCTTCTTATTGTGTGTGTGTGTGTATGCAATAACATGATAAGTAACAAATGTGCTGCAGGTCATGTAGGTCAAGTATATGATACTGGGCTTCTTTTTTCACCCGAAAGGTTTCATCACTGTGGATGGAAAATCAGGCTCTATATCCCTGGACTGTGGGTGTAACTGTGAACCGTAGACTTGTGGAATATTTGTGCTGTGTCTCTCTCTGTCTTACTGTGTGTTTGTGTTTGTGTGTGTGTGTGTGTGTGTGTAGTATTTCTCTGAGTTCAGACAGCGCTACAGAAGCAACCAGATCTACCAGCCACGGCTGCTGCACCTGCAGGCCTACCTGAACCTGCTGGCGGGCCACAAGAGCACAGCCCATGAGATGCTCAAGAAGGCCCTACAGCTGTGTGACTCACAGGGCAACCAACTGGAGAAGAGCTGGATTGAGCAGAACCAGGTAGCTAAAACACACACACACGCGCACACACCCACCCACACACTTAATAAGTAAGTGTGTGTTAGGTAAGGTGTGTATGCTAAATTTCCTTTTTGGTCATTAATAAACTACTACATTTGGAAAAAATGTTCTTACATCCATCTGTATTGTATATTTTTTATCCATGTATCTGTAATTTTATCCATCTATTCATCTATCTATATTCTGCCTATGTATCTATCTATGAAGTACAGTATTAATCAGGCTTACACATACACAGTATAAAACTTGACATGGCCATGGAATTTCTGAAATATGTTTAAAAAAGCTTTTTACAAGTTACATGAATGGGTTTACCCTCTCATCTCAGTTTGTCTTTATTATGTCTTGTGAAAATTAAAAATAAGGATTTTACTCGAAATAATGATTTTTCGTCAAGGAATTAAAGGTATGACTGAGCAGGGGGCAAATATGCTGGTCCTATCTTACCTCAATGGTGTGAGGATGACTGACTGAGAGAAATGTGTGTCCTCCTCCTCTTCCCCCAGGCGTCCTGGGAGGGCCAGTCTCCGCAGGATGAGCAGAATCTCCGGGCATCCTGGTTTGTGTCCACGCTGACCATGCCCCTATGGAATGACGCGTACCCGCCATCGGCCAGCGAGCTCCAGCAGCACCGCTACTTGCTGACCGTGCCCAGTCAGCAGCTCGACACCAAGGCGTCCACCGTGCTCAAACTCAAAATCCACCGTGCTCTCAGATCTGCATCAGCTGAAGAACTCTGAGATCTCAGCAAATACCTGAAAAGAATTGCAAGGAATGGCAGGCAGAGTCCTCAACAAAGTCGATCCTACCCGTGTAGTCATTTATTTGTTTTGTTTTGTTTTTTCCCCAAATGTGCTGTTTGAAAAGACAAATTGAATGGCTTTAAATACAGAAGTTGCTTGAATAGCTGTCTTTGGAGTTCATTTCCTTCTGAAGGTCATGGTGATAATGAGTAAGTAGAGTTTCTGGGCTATGTTTTAAAAACCAAGACACATGAAACACCCTTATTTCTCTAAAGCCGTCAGGCACTAGGACCTTTGAGCCTGAGGGGTGTCTGCTTCTGTCAGGCAGAGAGGCAAGATCACAGACTACAGCCACTCTTTGGTCCTAAAGCTGCTCACCAATTACTTTGCTATCTCACTTGAACATAATCCGCAGTATTGTACATGGTAAACTGTGCTATTTTACTATGCATTTTTCTTGCACAGTACTTTTATGTGAAATATCAATCAGTGATCCGTGGTCATCACAGCAACAGCAAATCTAGATTCATTTGCCTCTCAGATTCACAGTACACCCATTTACACATGCTAATTTACTCTCTAGAGCTAAATATAACCTGTGCTTGGGGCAAAAATAAACCTTGCTGTAAAAAACAGGACATTTATATTTGGTCCAGGGCCAAAGGACCAAAAAAAAAAAAAACTGAACAAAAGAGCAACAAGGGCAATATTCCCTTGTAAGACTCTTTCACAGCATTAACCTGGAAAGTAGCAATGTTAAATTGGTAACTCACCAAGCCAGTTAGTGATGAGATACCCAGAGGCCCAATGTAATCTAAGTATGTACAGTAATATTTATACTTAAAGGCCAACTATGCAACATTTTTCATTTAATTAATCCATTTCATACTGTTTAGGATGCTAAAATGAGTCATTACACGGCGAACGAACGGTGTAGAATGCGCCACCGTGGCCAATAGCGGTAGATACAGCACTTGCAATGTTCAGCAGCGCGGACCGCCTCCAATAGAATGCAGTGCAATACAATACAATACAGCGGGCTTTAGAGGGAGCTCGTGAGAGAGAAAAACAGAATGTTGCTTAGTGCCGGTTTAAAGGGATAGTTCGGTTTTTAACACATTAAGCCCCTTTCACAGGTTGTCTAAAATGCAATAAAGTGGTTGACATCGAAATTTTGACGATTGCTTCTGTCTCGGCTATTTGGGAAATGTAGAATCGCCTCTGCCTGCCTTCAAAATGGCTAGCAATGGGCATGTGTTGTTTCTATCCTTGCAACACTGGTTTTAAAAAAGTGCTACTCACCAAGTGGTTAGTGGTGCTCAGTAATGTTCCAAAACATGTATCATAGTGAAATAAAGCTTCCGTCATATTTTATTTGGCACTTTGTTTATATGAAGGAGCAAATAGATCCCTATGGGACTTACAAAATGGCAAATAAAACATGACAGAAACTGTATTTTGCTACAACACTTGGGTTGGAACATCAGCAAGCGCCACTAATCACTCCATGAGTAGCACTTTTTTAAAAACCAGTGTTTTAAGATCAAGATTTTGGTGTCAACCACTTTATTTCATTTTAGACAACCTGTGAAAGGGGCTCAATGTGTTAAAAACGTTACGGATACTAAGGTATCCTCGGTTCTCTGAGTGAGAAGCCGAAACGTACGAATGGATGATGCCTATCATCTCCTACTTTTTCTGAAGTCAATTTTAACCAACCCTTTGAAAAAAGGGCAGTAAGCGCTCTGACGCGCGCAGGCAACTACTTACAGCCCTGTCTTAGACTTGAGGCCCGAAGCGTACGTTTCGGCTTCTCACTCAGAGAACCGAGGATACGTTAGTATCCGTAACGTTCTATTTCGTTTCGAAGCCGAAACGTACGAATGGATCACTACAACCAAGCCTCAAGAGCCCTACACCGAGGAGCCCGAGGTGGGAAGACCCATGGGACCGCCGCCGGGCCCAGAGAGAACACTCTCTGCTACACCCGGCCTGGTGACGTCCAATGCGTAAAAACGCGCGAAGGTGTTGCCTGAGGCCCACGAAGCGCTCAGACAGATATCCTGCATAGGGACGCCTTTCCAGAAGGCCCAAGAAGCCGCCACTCCACGGGTGGAGTGCGCCCTGACATGAGCAGGCGGAGGAACACCCGCCGCCTCATATGCCAGACGTATGGCTTCAGTAAGCCAATGCGACATGCGTTGGGTAGACAAGGCCTGACCCTTGGCACGCTCGCCATGGCAGAGGCGCCATGGCAGAGGCTGCCAAGGAGGTTGTGACCCCGTAGCCGGCGGTGGCGCGGCTTTGGGTGCGTCCGCCTTTTTCTTCTGCTGCGTCCGTTGAGGCGCGCGAGCACGCGTCTGAGGTGTAGCCAGAGCGGCTGGCTGAGGCGGGGCACGCTTAGGAAGCACGGGTTGCAGGGCCTGAGCCGCCGACTTCCGTCTTTTCTAAGCAATCGCGCTGGAGTTCCAGCGCCTGGCCAAACAGAGCATCAGCGGAGATGGGAGCGTTCATGAGATGCCTCTTCTCCTTCTCTGGCATGGACGAAAGATTCAGCCAGAGGTGCCTGTCTATGACGACCAAAGAGCCAAGGGAGCGCCCGTCGGCTTTAATGGCCGCCCTGATGGCCAGCGAGGTGAGAGCGGTAGCTCTGCGCAGCTGATGGAGGGTAAGATCCGACGGCTGCGCCGAGAGATCTGCCACCAGTTCCTCAGAGAGAGAGGAGAGGAGAAAGGCGGTGTTCATCGTCCTTATCGCCTGGCCTGTACAGATAAAGGCCTTCGAAACGAGCTTCTCCGTGCGCTGGCACAGCTTTGAAGGAAGCTTGGGAGGCGATGTCCAGGTGGTGGCAGAAGATGGCGCTAGACAGCCAGCGACCGCATCCTCAACGCGACGGAGCTGCATGAGACCACTGGCGCCCGCTCCGTCCATCGCGTAGAACGCCGCGTGGCCCTGGATAGGGGCAATGGCGGCGAAGGGGGCCTCCCAGGAGGCCTGCGCATCAGCCACGACAGTGGGGTGAGCAGGGAGCGGGAGGGCATCAGGTGAGGGGAGCGCGCCGGTGAAGGGGTCGAAACGCCCTCCCGGACAGCGCTGAGGCGGAGGCCTAGCTCACGAAGCTAGCTCAGAAGGTAACTGGGCGGAGTGGGTCTTCAAAACCGGTGGCAGATCTTCCACGGTGGCGCATCCCTTAGCGGAGAGGAAGGAAGCGAGCTGAGAAGCTAACCGAAGGCCGAGTAGCCACTGAAGACCGGTCGATTAGCCCATCTGGGTGCGAGGACGCCGGGGGAAAATCGATAGACTGGCGGGCAGGGAGAGCACTGACGCCAACGGGGGTAGAAGCCGCCCCTGGACTACCAGTGGAACCCACGAAAAATGCAGCTCTGTTGGCAATAGCCGCAGGGGAGAGGCGTTCGCAAGCTGAGCAGAGATCTGGTCGCGAAAACGCGAGCATAGCATGCTCGCTCCCCATGCAGATGAAACATAGGACGATCACAGTCGGTACAACGACGAGTAGCCATCTTGCGTCTCGAGGTACCAGAAGTTAGGGACCGGCGTGAGCACTTGGAGCAAGACGGAATCCCTCGGAGAGCTTTGAAAAAAGCTTTTGTGGTGGGCTTTCAAAAAAGCCGTTGGTTTTTAGAATATTTGCGGAAGCAAACGGAAAAAAACGACTCAGAAACACACGCAGTAGGCGAGGTGAAAGAGGCAAAGAGGACCTGAAGCGTAAGCGCAGTCAATATATAGACTTTCTGACGTCACGCAGGGCTGTCTAAGTAGTTGCCTGCGCACGTCAGAGCGCTTACTGCCCTTTTTTTAAAGGGTTGGTTAAAATTGACTTCAGAAAAAGTAGGAGATGATAGGCATCATCCATTCGTACGTTTTGGCTTCGAAACGAAAGAGAACCGAACTATCCCTTTAAGGGGATACGTGAGGAGTACCTTGCTGAAGGTTAGGTATTGTGCGTAAATGTGGACATGGAAGAGCAATGAGGGTTAGGTTCCTTGCTCAAGGGCACCTCAGCTGTGGGAGCAGTGAGGGTTATATGCCCTGCTAAGGGCATTTCAGCTACATGTAGATTTACAGTAGGCATGGAGGAGCAGTGAGGGTTATATGCCCTGCTAAGGGCACTTCAGCTGTAGATGTACAGTAGGCATAGGGATTAGTGCTCAACCACTTCTCACACCCCAATTTTTCGAGTGATTGGGAATTGTAACCCATTGGTTTCAACCCAAGAAATCAAGGCTGCCCCTCTCTCTCCATTTGGAAAAGGTTTTAAGGCCACACCAATAAAATGAGTTGGTTGTCGGATTCGCCGCTTGAAAAAAATGCAAAATTAAATGCAAAAATAAAATTGAATTCGAACTCACACGAACATAAAAAACACCGTGGCTGATTGCTATAATACTGAACAAAGCATGCTGCGTTCACGTGACGTCGAAAACCAATCAAATCGCGCCTTTCACTTCAGAGCGCAAGAGACGAGACATGATATGAGGAAAGATGCCGGTGGATCCTGCCAGACCAGTGTTTGCAATTATTAGAAAATCTGATCAGAAGAGAAAAACATTTGACAAGTGCATTGAAATTAAAGAGGATGAGAACTTTGCGCAGTTGTACTCACGGTGCCGAGAACAGTCTGCTTGTGCAACTCTGTGGAGGTGAGTTTTATATTTCATTGATTGAGAGGCGAAAAAAAAACATTCAAAGTGTTTCGCCATCAAAATCAATCAATAAATAAATGAATAGCATGTGCCTACACACTCACATCCTCGCGCGCGCACACACACACGCTTCTCTTTCTCATGCAAAAAAAATTGTCTCTTTTCTAGATTCACGTGACTGCACGTTAATGAATATTCATCTCTGTTGCGCTGATCACTTAGTTTTAGACACTATCTAATTGCTGGTGAATCAATGCGATTTTCACGTTCTAATGCCCTGTGATGAACTGTGACAAAATTAGTTTGAACGTAGGCTACAGCAGCCTAGACGTAGTCTACATTATATGTCATACCTCAATTCCACAGCCAGCTTGCTTGGTGCTTAGATTCACAAACTCTTAAATAAATGACAAACCATCAAACCTTTACATAACATAGAATGGCAGAATTATGAATTTGTAGGCTACATTGCCTAAAACCTGCATGACAAAAAGTGTGCTGTGAGGTGAGAAAGTTAAGTTTATAAATTAGGCCACATTTAGTTTTTCCTTAACACATGAGTAAATGTCTTTAATGAACAGTAACTGTGAATGTGCTAATTTACCTTCAGAACATGTTTTTATTTTTATTTCGCTCGCGCTCCATACTTTTCCTGAAAAAATCCGAGAACCAACTAATTTTATTGGTGTGGCCTGAAAATGATGTATGCATGTGGGATTTTCTTTTAGCTTGGCATGGAGGCTGTGCATCATAAAACAAGGAAGTTAAAAAAAAAATCGTCAAGTGAAGTTTGTTGGACCCAAGATAATTGCCTACACGCTGTGCTAGAGCAAGTCAAAATTACACACACATACTACATCTACTTTCTACGCCGCCTTAGCCGTGGCATATTTGTATACTTTTATTTCATATTGCTTATGAACATCCTTGAATCATTGAGAGACAAATTACTA
>JAGFZM010003324.1:0-21633 GCA_017657215.1 Limnothrissa miodon
CTTCTGAGATGCGGGCTTAACCTGCATCTATCAGATGCCTCACTGGCACTGGGGCGGGGGGAGCTCGTTTCTCATTAGTTCCCACTTTTTGGGGAACAGAACTGCTCTATAACGGCAGCATGGCTAGACTGACTTTGCTCACAAAACTGAATGTACCGTCACAAGAAGTATGGGTGGGCCCAGGCTACCTCTGAATATGTTATCAATTAACAGTTATAATAATATTTATTGCTTACATTCATATCCACAATACATGCTTTGTCATGCATTTAGATCTATATATTTCTTCACAGAAATATTTGCATGGTGGGGTCTGTGATCTGCCCCTCCGCAGAAAATTTGGAGGAAAGTAGATGTCCTTTCCTGCATTCAAGTGCATTTAAAAAGGTTACAGTTTACTTAAAAGTGGTAGGCTAAACTAGCGAGATGGCTTCAGTGCACCCAAGTAGTCAAACAAATATTTCCATTCATGCATTAACATACCCGACGCCACTCCTACAAGATCTGTTTATCTTAGCCAAGTATCACACACATTGGTGTGAGCCCAACAAATTTCACACATTGCTCAGCTCAGGTTACTGAACACAAGCTATATTATTGTGTTCTTTTGCTAGGTTGTGCTTTGCTATACACTGTACATGTATATGGAACTGGGGGACTACCCCCCAAAATCTTGAAAAAAGTAGATGGATCCTGCATTCTTATAGATAGTTCACTTTTATCTGAAGAAGACTAAAGGTCTTCAGTATTGAGCACAAATTATTTAGTGTCACTTGTTTTTGCACTCATTTTAGTCAAACTTTTATCTTGATCTCTTAATGGACATTAGGCTGTGGTAGAAACTAGCCTCCACCACACAACTGGTGGTGTCAAAATAATGACACATGTAAAATGGATGCAAAACTGCCAAACCACCAAAAATATTCAAGGACTTTCAAGGACAGTGTCCTTTTGTGCCTATTTACAAAACTTTCCAGGGCCTTTCAAGGAATTCAAGGACCCGTGGGAACCCTGTTCAAATGTAATCCAATTACTGATTTTTAATTACTTCCACAAAAAGTAATCTAAAGGATTACTTTTAGTTACTTTTTGTGACAACCATGTACAATATTTCCACAAAACCTAAATCCACTTCATATCACCAGCAATTCAGTTCTTAAAGACTCTATGTGTAGGATCGTATCATAATTCCCCATCTATCGGCGAAGTGGTATACTGCCCTCCCCTTCCCACAATCCTAATTTCTTGCTACGGAGGCCCAACGTTCGCTCGCTCGCTCTTATCTCAGTTTCTGCTACTCAGTCTCTGAGCGGAAACGCGGAAGGCGGAGCTGAATATACGATACTGCTCTCCCCTACAAGAACCCGTACTTTTGAAAATGGCGGCGCAAAATGGATATTCTTCTTTGGTCCCCAGCCATATCTATATATATATGGAAATTACCAAGTTTACCGGAACACTACAATTTATTCATGGAGGTAATTACCATCGTTTTACATTATATTTTTAAAATAAAAAATATATTTTTAATAAAAGACGAAGATAAATAGAAGATAAATCCTACACATAGAGGCTTTAAGAAACAACAACAGGGGTGTAGATAATAGTGATGTTAAACGGTGACCGTGGTTGACTGTATCAACGTTAAAATTCAAAATCACCCAAAATATTCTGTAGTCGTTTAAACATTGACCAGTGTGGAGTGTGTGGGTACATTTCAATTCACACAAACAGATGATCAGATGAGGTGACCTTTTGTAAGTTGTTGGAAAGACACAGCATGTAATCAAGTGTTATTCCTGCATGCGAGCTGCAGTGAATGTGATCTCTAAATTAGACTAAACTCTACAAGACTACAATTAGCTATCTCATTCCAAGATGTTTTTGTGTAAAGTGACATTATAAAGTCACAAAATTATCCCTCACACTCAATTTTACACAACTCGCCTATTAATAAAGCAAAAAGGTTTGCAGGCTCAAAACATGCAAAAAGTAACCTATGGTAAAGGGTTCAGGCTAAAATACTCAAGGCAGGTGACTGCATCATCAAACATGCAAAGAAAAGATGTGTATGGGACCATTTCACCAAAGATAATGACACAGATGTACAGGAATTATGTATTGGTATTATCGTGTTGCAGTCTATGTTCTGTATGATGGGCTTAGATTGGGAAATCACTACATTTCAGGATATTCAATTGTAACAGGTAATGATCAACTTCTTGCTTTATTATTATTAGCACTACAGTCTTCTCAAACTAACATTAGCATCGCATGCAGCATCTCATTGAAGCCATCATTTTCTTAAATGAGCCACGTGTTTCAAATTACAGATTGACTACACCAGATAGGCTGCCATAGGCTACTGTTGTCATCAGATGCCGCAACGAACAACGGACAAAAGTCTTAATTGTATTTTGACGGCTTGACTCAACGTTGCCGTAGGCCTAATGAATTCAGGATAACAAATCTGACAGGTTTACCAACTGACAAATGAGGCTCGGTGGTAGGTTAGGGATATTTTTAGTTTAATGCATAGTTTTTCATTATTAAAGCAAACTTGAGTACAAATATATTTCGGTTTCATGATGAATTTTAGATGACAACGATGACTGGCACAGATACAACAAGTAGTCTTTTACACTACCTCTTGTCAAGTTGCTCAGTAGGTTTGTATCAAGTATGTTCACCAGTCTTGTGCAGAGAATAATTTTGAGAAAAAATAAATGTTTGCTTTTGTTGCAAAAGACTGTGTAGAACTACTTTACACAGGATTACTCGCTCAGCATCCAGAATTATGAGACATGAAGTGACTCAACTTTTTGAAATCTATGAGGATCGTCTAAAAAGTAAGGGCCTCAAAATTCTGAACAATCTGTCTCACCCTGCAAGCTGTTTGTTTTGTCTCCTGCCTTCTTCTAAAAGGCTTAGGAGCAGTCCAGACCAGAACAACAAGGTTCCAAACCAGCACTTACCCCAGTGCAGTCCGCTTATTAAACACTCTGGAGCTGACAGGTTAAGAAGGACTCTTGTGTGTATGCAGGGTGAGGTTGTGTCTTTGTGACTGTGTTATATGATGATGATGTGATATGTGTATGCACTAGCAAATGTCACCATACAAAATCCTGAATGACGACTGTCATTTGGCAATAAAGTATTAAAGTAAGTTTATTGGCACTCACAGATTTTTTTGGGAATCGATGAGAGAATTGATAAGGAATTGGATTGATAGGCTGAATCGATAATGCCATCGATATTGATAAAAACATATCAATACCCATCCCTTGCTCCGACTATATTTCGCATGCTCCGCTCCCCTCTCGCATGCCCTGTCTCTTACCACTGCTCTGCTGATTATACCCAGCTCTGTCTGTCATTCCCACCCGATGACTGAACCGTCTCAGATTGTCTCTTTCACATATCTCCAGCTGAACTTCAGGAAACTGAACTGTTAGTTAGCCAAACCAACTATTCACTGCAGCACCTGCATCAACTCTGACTCTTTGTCTCTTGCTCCCTCAAGAGTAGCAAGAAACCTAGGAGTTATGATTGATGACCAGTTAACCTTCAAAAGTCATGTTTCCTCTGTTGCCCGGGCCTGCCGCTTTGCACTATACAATATCAGAAAGTTCAGACCTACCAAACCCAACAAGCTTCCCAATTGCTGGTTCAGACTATGGTCCTCTCACGCCTTGACTACTGCAATGCCCATCTTTAATCAGCCCAATCTTGTCTTTAATCAGACCAGGAGCACCCCTTTGCTCATTGAACTCCACTGGTCACCCCAGACCACGCCCTGGCCCCGCTCTTGCCACCCCACGGCCGGACAATAATTTTATAATAACCGATATGTCCGACAGATATGTCCACGATATTGTAGTTCCGCCTATTTGTTTCCCGCTGGGACGCATTTTGCTGTAGCACACACACATTTCAAACAAACGTGCCTCTGATAGCAGCAGCTGTTAGAGTCAATTATGTTGAAGTCGGACAATACGACCTCCCAGTGAAGTACGGGTCCGTGCGATTAGGAGGTAAAATATTTCTCCATAATGTCTTTGGACAAGTTTTCTCACTTTGCTAACAGTGACAGTGGCTTTCACAAAGTAGTCCTTTCACAACTTCAGACAAAATCTAGCTAGTAACGTCAGACTAGGGTAACTAAGGGCTCACAAATTAGCTGGTTTTGTACTGTACGTAACGTTACATCCAGGGATTAAATTGGGCCGGGGCTGTCCGGGGTAGTGATGGCGAGACGAAGCTCCATAACACTTTGAAGCCTTCCAGCCAAATGTGTTGAAAAGTGATTCATTTCTCGAAGTGTCGCAAGCACAAAGGGGCCACCTACTGGTGAAAGCAATACAAGAAAAATAAAAAGGGTCTGAGCACAACAAAACTCTCTGAAGTATGCTAAAGAATACGTCTTCACTTCCATCCAACAACAACACGGCGTGCAGTGTTTCAAAAATGGGTTAGCTTTTAATGCACTGGCTCCATCTTTGGCTAAAAACACAGGATTAATAGAAGACTAAATGGCAGATCAGGTGATTCTGTGTTTTGTGAATTCCTTATCCTCAAGTTCCTAATGGGTATTGAACCCCGGTTTCAATGTTCCCGGTCTAACACCTTAGTTCATATGTCCGTGTTTCACGCCAATTATGAGTAGCTATGAATGAAATGCTAACGTAATGACATGAAGTTGACATAAGCCTAACGTCACCTGTTGGGCAACCTCTGGCAAACAAAACGGTTTTCGTCTGCTTCTTATGGTGGCCCTGAAGTGCAAACCACATTAACAAATTAATAAACACAAAAACAAATTGAGAAACACGAATTCAGAAACAACAACAAAAGTCACAAACACAACAAACAAATTAAGAATCACACACACACAAAAAATCTGAAACACAAAAACAAATGAAGAATCACAAAAATAAAAGAAGAACCACAAAAACAAAATTGAGAAACACATAAAAAAATGAAGAATCACAAAAACAAATTGAGAAGCACAATTACATTAAGAAACTTGGAAAGGGTAGTCAGCAACAGCAGACATCACTGATTGGCTTTGGACTTGGCAGTGAGTCTGAACGAGGGCATAGCAACGAGTCCATAGCAGTGGGTATTTTTAGCGACTTTTAGCTCACCTGTTTATCTTATATTATATAGTTAATGTTGTTTTGAAGCTATGACGCCGTTAGTGAAGTTACCAGTGAAACCAAATAACAGTTCAGACGGTTAACAACTGTGTGTAGATTCAATATGAATCGTGATTTGTCTATGTGAAGCCATTGAAGCTATTGTTTGTCTACTTGAAGCTGTTGAAATAAAGCCAAGAAGAGAAACACTGAACTAGACGAACAGCCCATCGTCCAATCAGTGTCTGCTGTTGCTGACTGGTACCTACCCTTTCCGGTTTCTTAATGTAATTGTGTGTTCTCATTTTGTTTTTGTGATTCTTCTTTTGTTTTTGTGATTCTTAATTTGTTTTAGTGTTTCTCAATTTTGTTTTTGTGATTCTTAATTTGTTTTTGTGTTTCTCATTTTCTCATCATTCTCATTTTTTTTGTTTCAAAATTTATTTGTGTTGTGTTCAGTAATTTGTTAATGTGGGTTGCACTTCAGGGCCACCATAGCTTCTGCTCCAAGCCTCAATTAACTGTCGACACAGTCTTGGTTCACTTTATACTACATAGAAGGTTAATCAGTGTTTTGTAGTTCTGGATTTTCAGAGGGAAACGTTAAAAATGAAGTTGACATAAGCCTAAAAAAGTTGTTGTGTTCTTTGTATTAGGATGCATGTTTTGGTTGCATTCATTGCATAGATTTGTTGGATTGACATTTTGACTGGCATTTTTCAACATTTATCCCAAAAAATAAATCAACTGTTTTGACAACAGATTATGCAAGCATTGAGCATTTCCCCTCTACATGTGTGATGTGTTTCACATGCTTTTTTCACTTTAAGTTCTATAGTACAGGTATTTGTGACAAGGTTTAAAATGTTCTGACAGCCACAATATCCCAATAGCAATTTGATTTGGTACAATGGTCATGTATCTTGTGTGGTAAAGGTCTGTGCCATTTATTATATTTCATGTCATGCCAGTACCAATTCTGACTCCAATCTGTACATAAAAATTCCCAGTATAGTAGACTGAGTGAGTTAACAAAAACATAGTGTAGTAAAGTGTGTGTGTGTATTCTGTACAGTAAAAAAAAAAAAAGATTGTTCGCTCCAACCCCAGACCAGAGCCCCCCCACATAGCAAATCCTAATTTAACTCGGTGTGCTGTTAATTCGGGATTCATTTGAACATCGTCACTTTCAGTCAATGGGCTTTTTTTTTTTTTAAAGCTATGAGACAATCTGTCACACCGGTAACTCACTCAGCCGTTGGGCTAAACAACGGTGGGCCTCTAGAGAGCAAAAATCTTTTTATTGATTGCTCAGGTGCAGTAGCATCTATCCCAACATGTAGAAAGTGTTAACATGCGGTATAGGTATAAATTCAGTATACATGCAGTTTCCTTTTACTGCAGAAAGCACCTTTATGTTACATAAATAAATTAATACATTGATTTCTGACCTCTTGGCTCAGATGGATTTTGTTCATGATTTAGACCTAATTGAATGAGTACTACATGGTACCAGATATGCCACCAAATACACCAGAATACAGGAAATCAAAACTAGCTAATTAATTTTTTTCCGGGACCCCCCACTTTAATTGGTTACAGCATGGCCACCCCTTCAGTATCCCTGGCCACCCTTTGGCCACCCAGTCTGGCTCCGCCCCTGTGCCCGCATCAAATTCAAATCACTGATGCTACAAAGTGCTTAAAGGGTCTGCCCCTTAATTCCTAAGTGCTATTATAAAGGCTTATGCTACCCACCCGTCAACTCCGTCCTCAAATGACTGTTTCCTGGCAATCCCACCACCTCCAGACCCTTCCAAGCACAGTCAGACAGATCAGGGGCGTCTCTGTCTGCCTTCAAAAAGCTGTTAAACACCCAGCTTTTCAGAGAGCTCCTTCTGTCCTAGCATTTGTAAAACCTTCACTGCACTACACTTGGCTCTACTGATGCACTACTAGCCCATAGCGCTATGCTCTTTTGGGTTTCTTCTATGGAGCTTGATTACCTTCCTCCTTTTGTAAGTCGCTTTGAATAAAAGTGTCTGCTAAATGCATAAATGTAAATGTAAATGTTAATAGGTGATTCTTCTGATCCTTGACATGATAAGTGGATATCTCCTGGTATTTCCAGCATCAGTCATAACTGAAGAAGCTTTCTGGATGGAAAGTGAAACGTCTTCAAGCTCAAAAAGAAGTCCAGTTGCCTTAACCCTATGACTACCACAACCTGGATGAATGAGAATCTTCACACACATCTATCAGGAACATTACCCCTAGTGCTTTTCCTTGGAGTTGGACTGATGGCTCATAGTATAAACAGGGATATTGTCTATGCAAACAGTTAAAGGTGCTCTAAGCGATGTGACACGTTTTTAGGAGTAAAACATGTGTTGTTACATACAACAAACATCTCCTCACAATCTGCTAGCTGCCTGTCCCTTGAACTCACTGTAAAAAAACGCGGGCTCTGTAGACAGCCCAGGCTCCACAAACGGCTAAAAAACACAGTGGGCAAACCTAGCATAACAAACGAAAGGAAACATAACAAACATTGTTCCAGCCAATAAACGACAAGAAGGATTTGGAGGAGGGGTTGGGTGGGGGTTGCACGTTCATGAGTCTTTCAGGAAGCATGGGAGGGAGGGGGAGGAGGGAGCTATCCTCCGTTTTGTTTGACAATACTTCGAACGTCAACAAGAAGTGACATCAAACACCATTGCTTAGAACGCCTTTAATGTGCTATCTGAATTTCAGTAGTTTGTGGTTTAATTTAGCTCGGTTAAAATCATAGTGGGCAGTGTGTCCAGATATTTGTGTTTTTAAAGGTTTGTACTATCGGTAAGGGTCCTCAGTTCATAACTAACATAGCTTGGGGTGGAATGTAAACACCCTCCAGATTGAATGTAGAGAACTCCAGTGGGTGGTAGTGTTCACTGAGTATTGTGACATATGTCCATCAACCTTCATTGTAGAAGCTGATTCCACCTCCATTGCTTGATGGCTCATTTAACCGATTTGTAAATAGAACCCAGGTAGATATTTTCCATTGCCAGAAATGAGTTCACTAAACCAGGCGCTTTGTTGAAACAGAGGTCAGCAGAGTGAGCAAAGTTCCCATTCAGAAGAAGCAGCTGAACTATTACTATACGGGGATGGGGAAAATATTCACCAAATGCATTGCTGGAAAAGGCACAGAAAATCCCTGCTAGTGAAATCAGTGCACTGGTGCTTCCCTCTGGATGTCTTTTCTTCTCACACAAACAGCAGGTGCTTCTCCACTTAAAAGACAACTTTCTGGACTAATGAAGTTGGGTTCAGTTGTTTGTTGGAGTTTGTTACCTGATTCAGTCCTCAGAACAGTTCTATCTCATCTCAAAATAATCAATTTTAGTAATGACTATATCTAATGATTAATATCTTGAGGCAGTTGAATTATAAGAAGCTGAAGAGGTTTTGTTTAGAACTAACTACATCAAAGCAAATTCCCTGTATATGCAAGTGTGCTTGGCCAATAAACCTGATTAATATCTTATTCTGATGGCAAAGAGAACAGGAAAATAACCACAAACTTCACCACAAAATATTAATTATCTCTTAACATTTCCTTTGCTTCAAATCTTCAGACTTGGAGAGGGTGTTGGCAGATGAAGATAATTTTTTTCCTGGATCACAGGATGCAGAGGTTGAGGGTTGTGCCTTCCCCTCCCTTCTACAAGATGCAGCTGCTGTTTCACCACTAAAATGGCAAGACAGTCCAAGTGAGACCATTCAAATACGGTGAGTCTGTGACTTTTGCATTAGCTACAATGTAAAAATAGGAAGAAATGAGTTAAACATTAAATGAATGAATGAATATGCAGAGCAGTGCAGTGCCCTCAAAGGGGGCGGTCGGGGGCGTTGGTTCTCAGGATCAGCATGGCTAAAGGGTGATATCCAGAGAGTCTCAGTGAGGCATTTTGTTTTCAGAAATACTACAAATTTCCAGTATTTTTATTATATCTGAATTAAGTTAGAGAAATAAGTGTGGCACTGTACAGCATGGCAGAAAAAAAAAATGCAGTGTTTCCCAAACATAGACGAATTTGTGGCCGTTTAGTTTTTTTTTAAACGCTATTTTAAAAATACGCATCATATTTATTAAGCTGCATTTCCTTTCACTGCTCTCCCTGCGTTTCTCTGGCACTCACGCGTCTCTCTCTCACATAGCCTACACCAGCGTTTCTCAAAGTCTGGGGCACGCAGAGGTCCTGCAGGTGGGCGTGAGGAATCGGAATAAAACGAGCATTGTGTTTTAGGTTACTCAACAAAAGAACACCCACTCACAGTGGATTCATAATTAGCACGTAAACACCTTAAAACACATTAAAAGATAGAAAACCAGAAAAATTAAGCCTGCCTGAAACCATATTGAGACAAATAATAATAGATGTTCTGTGTCTTAGACAACTGGCAGCAGACAGTATGAGGCCTAACATTGCACAAACACTTGGAGACTTCACACCCAAATCACACTGATAAGCCCATCACTTTTCTTTCAACGAAAACTCGCAGAATACCGTAGGAAAAGCGAATGGTGAAAGCTGCATTCGTGAAAGATGTGCGATTGTTCTCCGCTCTTTGCGAGGAGATGGGAGCTGATCATAAAGCTGTGCTGTTTCACAGTGAAGCCAGGTGGCTCTCCGGTGGCAAAATGCTGTCGCGTGTCCTTGAGTTCAGAACGGAGATACAGGTGTTTTTCGAGGAAGAGCGTATGTATGTGGCAGTGGGCAAATCTAATTTTCTTTCTGATGAAACTGGCTTAGGCCTATCTCAGTGATGTGTTTCAGCTTCAATGCAAAGACAAGCATCAGTGTGTGTGTGTGTGTCTATGTGTTAATGTTTTGAATGTTAATGTTACATCTGGTGCTATAATGTTAATTGCCACCACACATTGCCTTCAGATATGTGGGAAACACTGAAATGCCTATAACTTTTACACAGCAATGTTTGGAAAACAAAGTGCTGAAAAAAATAACATATAGACAGTTACAGAGGTAAGGCAAGTTTATTTATGTAGTATATTTCCCACACAAAGTAAGTTCAATGTGTTGTATACATTTAAGAGTGAAATATATATTTTTAACAAATCTTTTTAAGGACATGATTGTGAATGCCCATAGCTAGTCCTAAAAAAGCTAAGTAGCAGAGACAGGGAGACAGGAACACTAAGATTTCTGTGTCAACCACTCTAAACTCAGAAAACGGCCTCAACGTGTTATATACCAGACTATACCTTTGATATTGGCCGAGATTAAGGCCCCAGTTACACGGAAACGATCTGCACCAAAAACGCAAAAGTACCGTTTCGTTCTCACTTTTAACTCGAGCTTTTAGACAAGCGTTTTGCATACAGACAGAAACGCAAAATTATGTGATATTTTCTATTTTTCGATGCAGTATACACGCCAGGTGGTAGGTGGCAACAGCAGCAAGATCAAGATTGTGCATAAAGTCTTCGACTTCTCTTGCTGTTCACCACTATAGTGCGTGATTAAAAATAGTTTGCCATTAATCTCCAATATGTATTACTCTCATGCATCATTCTTGTAACTTGCTGGAACGACTCTTCTAGTGAAACTAGTGCTGAAGCAAGTTGAATGTCCTTCGCAGTGATCGCTATTTTGCTTTTCTAGCACTGGGTAAGCATGTCACTATGCGAGGAGAAACGAAGTTTTGCGTTTTCCATCATTTACACGATGACAGAAGAGTGGAGCATTTTCAAGTTTTCCACTCTGGAGGGGGTTTTCATTTTTTTGCGTTTTCAACCTCCAAAAACTACGTTTACGTCTAAACGATAGGGCGAAACGATATAATATTTTGCATTTTTCACCCTGGAGCGTTGTCGTGTAAACAGGGCCTAAAAATGCTATTCTTATTTGTATATATTTGTTTATTTTCTTGTCCTTACGGTGGCCGACAGGTGCAAACAACATGCAACTTATGAAAACACATGCAAATCAACAAAACACATGCAAATAGACAAAACACAAACGACTGCAGATTAGAAAACACACCCTGAAACTCCGAACAAAGCGGAAGTTTCCAGTGGGACACGTAAAAGTAATGAACACTTCTGAACAGATGGTGAAAATTGGTGGTGATGTGAGGTGTGATTACAATGAAAATGCCTTTAAAATGTTGAAGCTATCTCTGTCACACGTACACCCCTGTTGTTCTTTTTCACCATCTGTTCAGAGGTGTTCATCACTTTTAAGTATCCCACTGGAAACGTCCGTTTTGTTCGGAGTTTCGGGATGTGTTTTCTTATCTGCATGTGTTTTGAGTTTCGGAGCGTGTTTCTGAAATGCAGCGTGTATTGTAAATGATGTTCACGTGTTGTCAAATTAAGATGAAGATGTTTTCCTAAGTCGTTTGTGTTTTGTCTATTTGCAGGAGTTTTGATTTGCATTTGTGTTTTGTCTATTTGAACGTTTTGTTGATTTGCATGTGTTTTCATAGTTGTACGTCGTTTGCACCTGTCGGCCACTGTACATTCCTGTTCCCTGTAAAGTCCAACCAAGAGTTCCTCACAATTTTTGCTTTGCAATTCATGTTGACCAAAAAAATCAGCAAAAGTTAATTAAAAAAAATGTCATGAAAATATCTTGACAAATGACTGGTTTGGCATAGTGGTCTTGTCACCAGAATGCCATGCAAGCACGCAAGATTCAATACCCACCATCTGTGAGGATTTTGTAATATCAAGAAGATGAAACATTTTCACCAAATAGCCAACAGTATAGCTTCCATTTGTCACATCATCCCATTTAGTCTACCATAAGTCATATAATCATAACTGGTACAGATTTTTTTAAGGCTGACTAAGCAATTTTGTGCAGTACATTAATTCGTTTCATACTGTTTAGGATGATAAGATGAGTCGAACGAACGTTTTTGAAAGTGCCTACAGTGCCTACAGCGATAGGAACCGCATTTGCAATGTTCAGCAGCAGCGCCTCTCTTACAATGCAGTCCCAATGCAGACCTCCAGGTGGAGGTAATCACTACTATGCTATCAATTACTAGGCAATCACTATGCACACGCATCCAGCAGGAATCAGGATGGCGATAGCTGTAGACCAGTGTTACTCAGACTTTTTCAGACCAAGGACCACTTTCTCAAAAAAAAAAAGTTTCCTGTTTGAAATATTGTTTTCAATTTTCACACATTCAAAATGGCAAGTAACATGACTGTTATGAAGATGTAATAAACTAATTGGCTCTGGTGAAAAGCAACCTTAACAAAATCTAACAAAACACTGTTATTTAAATGCAGATAGACTGCATCTGGTCGTTTGACAATTCATTTCCCCTCTTTTAATGGGAGGAATGGTGCTGATGCATATTTTGCATCACTGACCTCGGGATCTTCAGGAAAAATCAGAATTTTAAGTATTCATCATGGTATTTCCTTTTAACTTTTGTAGATGATTTCCCAGCATGTTGAATTTTTTGTTGGAGCTAGGTCTACCTCTTGTTTGCGAGCAGTGTTGTGAGTGGGACTCCTCCCTAGCTCCCAACTCCTTTCAATGAACGTCGGTATCTTTATCATTTGCCTTTCTTTTAACTGATCCCGTCTTCAGCCATCTAT
The DNA here is from genome assembly GCA_017657215.1 of Limnothrissa miodon. Lineage (NCBI taxonomy): Eukaryota > Metazoa > Chordata > Actinopteri > Clupeiformes > Clupeidae > Limnothrissa > Limnothrissa miodon. The sequence goes on from JAGFZM010003324.1 coordinate 12,769, forward strand.
CCATCCTTGTTTCATACTATCTGTGTAATTTTTTTAGTTAAAGTTCGACGCTTTTAATGCTTTTTGCTTCTTTTCGCTTAGCCTACTTACCTGACAGCGGATGTTGTTTAGGAGACAACATTTTTGTACATAAAATGTATACATTTTTGTTCCGAGAATAAATTCGCTTTACCCTTCAGTCAATGTTAGGTTAGGTATTTTTAGGTATTTTTTTTTAGATGATATCACTTCACGGACAACTTGAGGTCACTCACGGACCACTAGTGGTCCTCGGACCACACTTTGAGTAACACTGCTGTAGACAAGGATATTCAGCATGACTGAGCCTGCAAGAAGCGGTGAAAGCCCATGTCCGTGTAGAGCAGGAAAAGATCTCGTGATAGTGAGAGGAATGTACACGGCTGAGCCTTGGACGAGCCTTCTCTGACCGGCGACAGCTAAATGAAGCAGGCTGCAAGACTGGGGACCTGTATGACTGTAAGTACCATTGCAATGATTTCTCTTTTTTTGTGCACGTTTTTTTCTTTTACTGTAGTAGTCATTGCTTCTAAAGGTGTTTGACTATTTGATCATTTGTTTTGACAATTATATTATGAGTGTGGTCTGTTGCTGGAGTGCGTTTCCCAAAAGCACTGTTGCTAACGTCCGTAGCTACTTTCTGAGTTTGAGCGAAGAAGTTACGGTGTTCCGGGCTAGTTGGTGTTCACGTTGACTGGTGATATTTGCGTCATTTTGCTGAATATTTATAAGGCCCTGGCCTAAACAGTCTATGGACCTGCCACTTGGGATCTAAATGGGCAGGTTTTTGATTTCTCATATTGGCCAAACGCTGGTAAGCAACACAATAAAGATCATCTCAAAACAAATGTGTCCAGTTATTGTGTGATAGTCTACATAGTCTTTTAGCATTAATTCAAATGCCTTGTGAAAAAAAAACCTACAAAAAGTGATCGATGGGATTCGAACTGTCATCAGAATAAAGACCTGACATGATAATATGGGGATTATCCAACTGAGCTGCTGGTCATCAATGACATTGGTCTCCGCACATAAATATAATGGGGTTAGCGCCTCAATAATCACAAGTTAACATACATATGTCCATGTTAACTGGTGCCATCACAATACACACACCCATGTTAACTGGTGTTAGTTATCACAGTTTGACATGAGCAAGAACAGCCAGATTTGACAGATATTAGGAAACTGCAGATAGCCTGATATTAGATCGATTTGATTAGATAGACGGACTTATCATCTTGTTGTCAGTCATCAAGTGTGACAAGGAAAACATGGCCAATTATGATCAGGGATGTGATTGAACAAGGACAAAAAAGCAGGAAAATATATAGACCCATATAGCACGCGGTGCGGGAACAGAGCAGCTGTAACGGATGCCAGCTAGCCTAGCTGTGCGTGTAGAACGTTAGTAAAGCTTCCCTCACTTCAAAAAGAATCCTAGTCAGTTGACTGGGACCCTGGGCTTTTTGGTCGACTGGTTAGAGCATTCGACTCCCGATCCGTGGTTGTTGTGAGTTGTGAGGTTGCGGGTTCGAGCCTGGGGCTGGATTGTGCAGGATAACCTCGGTTACACAACAACTATACACAGTAATCTAATTTTAACACTTTTAATGAAAAATGCAATGTGCAGACATTTAGTGTCAATTTTGATTATTAGAAATAATAATCAATGCTGGAAAAGATATAATAAATTATACAATTATGACACATTCCCTGCATATTTTAGCCAATAAACAAACTGCAGGAGACATGAACTTATCACCAGTATACTGACATTGTTATTATGCAGCATGTATAAGGATGTGCTATGTAGCCAAGATAAACTTAAACTATTATTATAGTCCTTCATCATCATCAATGTTGATATTATTATGTTGTCTTCGGTAAAACGCCTCAAACGTAGCAAGTTGTCAAGTTGTAGGCTTCAACGATTCTAGCACTGTCCAGCAGAGATGTTCACAAGTCTTTTTTTCCAAGTCCAAATCAAGTCTCAAGTCTTAAATGGCTAAACTGAACATTTTTTCACCAGATGCTACCTTACAGAAAACTGCATTGCTGTATTGTACTGTATGTTCTGTACAATATCTTTGATTAGGCCTGTATTACAGACTGTATATATTAGACTGTATTACACTACCACTATTCTAAGTATGGATGATAAAGCTAATAGTATTGGTATGGTAACGTAATTACTGCAATATTTGTTATTGCATTTAAGCAATATCATCCAGTGTCAAGGTGTTTTGTTTACTTTCCATTTTTACTGTAGAAGGCAATATATATGATGTTTAGACTACTGAAGCAGGCTAATATTGGGCTTAGAGTGATGCCTTGGATCAGGACTAGTGTTCTTGTGTTAGACGTTATGTAAGATTTTTTTCTTAACTGGCAAACACATACAGTAGACACCTGCACGGTGTTTTAGGATGGTTATTCCAATCAGTTAATTGATGTTTAAAGGATAGGCTGCTGTTATGGCATCAGTGACAACAGCAGCTCTATTTTGACGTTAGGCTAGTCTGGGGCTACTACTACCGTTAGGTTACAGCACTTACATTGACCTGCTGCTTGCTTGTAGCGTAGGCGCAAACGTAGCGCAATATAAAATAAAACGCTAATGTTAAAAGGGGAGCGATAAAACTGTAATCTGCATACAGTCTGTGTAGCCTACATTTTGAGTCAGACGTACTTGGATATGTTTTCTAGCGGTAACGTGACTTTCAAGCAAAATTTACCCTTCACCTAAACAAGATTCACTGACCTATCCTTGTGCGTCCTGAGGTTCCTTGATGAAGTTGTTGAGCCAGCATCATTTATCTTTGGGCCAGAGTTCTTGCAAGTGGCTGTTAACGTTAACTTCTTTAAAGTCTGCGTAAAGTACAAATTGAGCTGCTCTAATTTGATGTTAGGCTCCATAGTCTTGGGCTACAACTACCGTTACAGCACTTATATTTACCTGCTGCTTGCTTGTAGCGTAGGCGCAAACGTAGCGCAATAAAATAAAACGGTAATATTAAAAGGGGAGTGATAAAACTGTAATCTGTATACAGCCTGTATAGCCTACAGTTGAGGTCAGACGTAGTTGAATTTGTTTTCTAACACCATCCAAGGCCGAGTCAAGTCTCGAGTCTTTGAGGTCTCTTGAGGTCTCCCCCCCCCCCAAAAAAAAAACAAAACAAAAAAAACACGGGTTTGCATGATTCACGGGGGTCGCAATATTATGTCTGAAAATCCGGAATTCTGGAAAAATCCGGAAGAAGCCTGATGATCCGGAAGAATGATGAATGAAGACATTTGCGATGGTGTGCCTTAAAGCAGCACTAAAGACTTTTTAAAACCTTAAAATAATGTTTTAAAAATCATTTTGGTTGTCCATCAACTCGTAACAAGGTGAACCATACTTGCTACATTTGCGCTGCGGCCCTCTATCTGCATTAATGGCACTAAACAAGTTTGCCTGGTCGGGTACAGCCCTATTGACTTGCCTTATGGCAAGCTTCCGTTAGAACCTGTAGAGGGTGCGATTTTCAAAACTCCTTGGTGCTTCTTTAAGAGGTAATAAAGTCTGCAAGTCTATCTGTAGCCTAATATCTCTATGAAATCTGGCTGTGCTTACTCATGTCAAACCTTGATATGATGTATGTTGACTTGTGATTTTGGTGGGCGGAGGTGGCGCAGGTGGTAGAGGAGCAAGGTTGCTGGTTCGAGCCCCACTCTTCCTGACCCCATCGAAGTGTCCTTGAGTAAGACACTGAACCCCAAATTGATCCTGGTGGCAGGCTGGAGCCTTGCATGGTAATCCCCTCCACTGCTGTGTGTGACTGGCTCTCCTGACCATGCGCATCACTGTGGGATAGCTAGAAAAGTAATTTTGATTCCTCTGTATGTCCAGTATATGTAGAGAATTGACAATAAAAGAGACTTATTGCTTAACTTGAATTTCCCCTTGGGGATCAATAAAGTATCTATCTGTCTATCTATTATTGAGGCGCTTAGCCCCATAGTCAACCAGTAGCTCAATTGGAATATCCACGCAATGTCATGTTAGGTCTTTATTCTGATGACGGTTTAATCCCATCGATCACTTTTTGTAGCCTTTTTTTTTCACAAGGCATTCAAATTAATGCTAAAAGACTATGTAGGCTATCACACAATAACTGGACACATTTGTTTTGAGATGATCTTTATTGTGTTGCTTACCCGCGTTAGGCCAATATGAGAAATTAAAAACCCGCCCATTTAGATCCCAAGAGGCAGGTCCATAGACTGTTTAGGCCAGGGCCTTATAAATATTCCGCGAAATTACGCAAATATCACCAGTCCACGTGAACGCCAACTAACTCGGAACAACGGCACTACTGTTTCACAAAGACATAGTCCAGACAAAGCAACTTAAGATGTTTATAACTAACTTGCAATGCATCGGCACACAATGCAGGTGTTTCCCAAAAGCATACGCTGGGCGGCCGTTCGGAATTCCCATCGTTGTCCCATCCCAGCTTGTGAAGGATGCCTACCATTTAGCCTAGCCACTTCCTTGGAAACTAACAGAGCAAGCTGGAAAATCAAACTTTTCCCGAACCCTGTGGGTAGTAGGGCCATGACATCTTTTCCGCAGATAAAAATAAATAAATGTTGTTCTTATTCCGAAGCGTTCCCACAACGAACTGAATAGCCTCCTGTACTACGTTCGCTGCCGCCACTGTTATTGTGCACAATGCGCAGCCAGGCAGCCAGACAAAACCGACATCACCGCTCACTATTACACTCCCACTTTCCGCTGATTGGGTAGGCAGAATGCTGTCCTAGGAGAGAACGATTCTCAATACAGCGTTCCGAGACCCTCTGTATGAAATGAAATGAAAGTACAGGGCGGGGCTGGCGATGGTGAGGCTACTGAATACCCCCTGCCTAATGAAAATTTCACGTTCATAAGCTAAAATATGTGAAAGATTACATGACAGTATTTTTTTTTTTTGCTGTAGAACCTAAATGAAAAAAAAAAAAAAAAGTTGCCTACAAAACTTCCAGGTAACTTCAGGCCAAGTGCATATCATTGGCTACAATGTGCTTTTTATTGGTATTGTGGACCTCACATAAAACGTTATTTTAGCGTGGAATTGCGCCTAGTGCTTCCAAATCAACATAATTTACTTCATAGCCCAAAGACAGTATAGAATAATGGAATACAGGATTATCACAGTACTTCACATTTATTTTAAGGTAAAGTTAGACTCTCACTTGTTTCAGCCTGAAGCAGACCTCTGTAACAAATAACAACCAACACATTTGCCTCAGAATATAACGTGGGCCAAATTAGCCATGATTACATTCAGAATGTAGGCTAACATATGGCTGCCACAGGGTTGTTTATAGTCCTATCAAAAAAGACAGACTTATAACTAACGTTAGCAATGTTCATACCGGGGCCCATTGCACAAAAGTTGGAGTAAGACATCCAGGATAAGTGAGTAAGTGAAGCTCATTGAATCCAAAACAAGAGCGTTCAGGCTTAATTGGTTGCACAAAAGCCAAGCGAGGATAAGCAGACACGGATTCATTAAGCCAGGTGTAACCTATCCTGGATAAGTGCACAATCACGGCCTCCTCAAATTGACCCCGCAACTGATCACAGATTCACTGATTTACCATGGCAGGTAGCGCGGCATTGGCTACTTCGCGCCGTCAGAGGCAGAATCCTCATGGACGTGTACAAGGAAGTCATGGATATAATCAATATAAACTGGAGCATTTCAATCGTTGGAAAATTTTTGAAAAGTTTACTTAATGAGCTAGAATAAAAAAAATAGTTTGCCTATGTTAGAATGCAACTAATATTGAATGTATCGTTTGTTCATCTCGAACTAATTAGCGTGTGATGTTGCCATGGTAACGTGTGTAGAGAAAAAGACGAAGCAGAGAAGATTCGGTAAAAAGTTGTTCGTCAGCACCGACTCTTTCCCAGTTCATTTTAGTGAAGATTCCACCTGTAAAGCAACCCGAGAAGAAAGACAACACAGCCACAGTAAGAAAACAAAGAGAAAAATCGTGGCAAAGTATTGCTGACCGCCTGAATGTGTAAGTAGTGCAACATAACACACACCACTCCACCTAAACCTTACAATTGCAATCCAAATAGTTAATTCACATCGCAGTGTTAGGCTACTATGATTATGAGTTGATTTTCTAAATTGAGAACTGCAGATATAAGTGATATGAATGAAACTGAGTAAATGTAACTCCTCAGATATGAGCTAGTAATAATAATAGGCCTATTGATAACTTGAATCTATAACTAAGGTCGCATGCTTATTGACTGACTTAAGTTTTTCTCTTGTGTTTGCTCTACATCTGTGTGATGTAGATTAGACATGACTGGGCCAAAATGGACATGGCAGAAAGTCTAAATTAAATACAAGAACATTCTCCAGAATAGTTAGGGCCCTGACTAAGACAGACATAACAATGCACAAGCATATATTACCCAGAAGCATATAATACCCTGAAGGTGCATGCTCACACACACCATGTATACACCTTGTAAAATCCACAGGTAAGGCACAGGTGGTGGGTCATACGTGAACATACGTTTTTTGATTTTGAACACAGTACATTGCTTGTGATGTGCATTCATTGGCTTAATAGTCCTCATCTTATGATTTCAGATGGTCTACAAAGCTGACTATCTGATCAGCAATATTGTGGCAAAATGGCCTGTGTCAGTCCATTACTCCAGAGTCTTCCAGACGTCCTATCAAGAGGTGAGTCAAACATCCCTTATTAATAACTACATTTACATCATGGCTGTGTCAAGAATGTCACTCTGTTTATGATGAGACTTTGTGTTGACAGGTGAATTTTCTGGTGTGTTACTGGGAGACAGGGCGTATGCCTGCCAGCATTTTCTCCTGACACCTTACACGGACCACCCCAGGTTGGGTGTTGAGGGACTAATTTGTGTCAAATTATTTTAGTTAATATGCATGCCTTAAATTTAAGTTGCATATGTCCTGCAGTTGCAGAGACTCATGCAGTTAATTTTAGTTAAATGTCCTGCAGTGAGAGAGGAATTTGTGTATGCAATCTATGTTGTTTAATATGCTTTGACTCTGTGCTTTCTATTTTGTCAAGTCACTATGGTTTACCTGTTTTGTTTTTTTCCTTATTCAATAAAGGAACAAAATGTCACACTTTGTATTTATATTTATTTGGGATGTGTATTTTATATGATGGAGTATTAGGGGCACACTGAGGAAGGAAAAAAATATTTACATTTATGACATTGGCTCTTTCTGTGGAGAGGATGCTATTTGCTGCATATTCTTTTTAGTCCTGATACTTATGTGATGCTGATGTTCCAAAAGATTAAGTATCTTTTTGTTTGTGAAAGCTATACTGAAGTACAATTCCACAAAATGCTCCACAGCCCTCATTTTAACAACTGTCCTCTACAACAATTGGTTACGATGTTATGACTTTATTCTCATAAATTTATGACATATATTGATATAATTGCAACATCACCTAAAATAATTTCTCCAAAATGACTGACGGTGGAAAAACTATTGGTCTTAGTTTGCTGTGGCTGCTGCCCGAGATAAGGGATGAGATTATAGATCCTGAAATTTAGCCTGGTCAGGAGCAGGCTTACTCCACAGAATAAATCTCCATGGTAACTTATACCATAACATATCCTGCTGCCCCCTATCTTGCTTTTGTGCAACTGGATCATGGATAAATTGAGCCAGGATAACCAAGATGTCCCGGCTTAATCCCTTATCCTAGTTTTGTGCAATAGGGCCCAGGTCACCTTAGCATGTGTAATCCAAAATATACGCGAAGAACGAATCTGATCTGATTTTACCATGGTAACGTTAGGCTACTGTCTCAGATTGACAGAAACAGGCTCTACTAATACCACACCATGGCCTACATCCCAAACAGTTCAATACATTACATATACAATTCGTATACAAGTTGTCCGTATTCGCTAACGTTACTGTGCACATCATAACTTAGTTTGACTGTAGTGAATATTTGTGATTGGATGATAGATGGAAGGTGGCGCTTCAGGCCAAAACAAAACATGACAACATAAACATCAGTTGAAGTCTTCAACTCCGCTTTTTAAACGAGAATATCCAGGCTATATTACTGCTGTCTGCGATATAAGTACTTGAAATTATCATGATTTTCTGTTGACATAACAGGGCCCTTTTATGATCATTACAATTCATTTCTTAAATGCGATTCCTTTAATATTAGCAGTGTTGGGAAAGTTCATGTTCTACATGAACTAGCTCAGTTCATAGTTCACAAATTTTAAAATTAACTAGTTCGGTTCATAATTCATAATTTCTAAAAATGAACTATGTTCACAGCTCCAAAAAATGAACAATTTCAGTTCTTTTTTTCAATATTTTGAGAACTATATTTTTTTGGCCTCAGGCAGCAATTATTTAGTTTAACACTGAAACTGTGTCATATCTTCCAATCCAATTTTTAATTCTTACGTATTCTTTACATTAACATTGAAGGCAGAGCCTTCCCCATTGTTTTAACACTTGTTGTTTTTCAGGTTAGCAGGTTATTTTTCAAAGCCAGTGGGCAAGTTTGCACAGGATACTACTATAGATAGTAACTGTAATTAATTATTGACATTTTTTTTATTTTGGTGGGACAATTTATAGTATAAGAAAGGTATTAAATTGTATGTGTAGAGTGATTTTGGTGCAAGTAGTTTAAAGTGAGATATTTATTGAATAAATGCACCAAAAAATTATTGAAACAATAGACTAAGCCACATTTTCCCACCCTAAGATTACTGTAGGTTTGGTGGCACTA